>JBBMKB010117835.1:0-20543 GCA_037833945.1 Alaria marginata
GGGGTGGTACGACGAAGTTGCCGAATTGCCTTATCAACGAGGCGGACCCAGAACCAATGGCATACTCCGCGGCGGGGCCGTCAAAGTATTCGGGCGTGTGGGCAGAGGCGATGGGTTTTGACGTTGGTGGGCTTGAAGCTGCGGGGATATTCGCTTGGATTTCTCAACTTCGAGAATGTATAAATTTTGTTAAGACAAAGTGGATCTCGAAAACAAAGGGAGGGGCACGCGGCATGATTGGAATAGTTAAGGCGAGATTGGTAGTTAACGCTTTTAGCCGCGGAAACGGAATTGATCCCTTTCGGAAAAATAGCTCTGAGTGCCTTGACAACATTCAACAGCATCGGCACTATGATGTGCCTGGTTTGTCGGTTGATTCAGCGCCAAGAAGGGCGTTCAATACGTGTATTTCGCCGAACAGTGCAGTGCAGCAAACAGTGAAAGTCGAAACGGATTGTAGGACGGGGTGTGGCGGCAGTCGAAATGGTGGTGCTGGAGTAATGTAGACTAGGAATTATATATGGGACCATCCGTTAGGTTCCCGTACGTTCAAGAAACCTTTTTAGGAGCTGTGTGATAATGAAGCCGCAGCTAGAGACGAGCTTGGGGGCTGTGCGCATCAGCATACTCCGTATTTCCCCCTTGTATTCGCTTACCTGGTACAATATTCCGGAACGGACCCGCTACTTTCGATCTAAAGACGTTATACTTACTGGGTGTCAGCTCGCAGCCAGATTTGGCGGTTTGAAACGGATGACTTATGATGGTGAGGCCAATCTATTGGGCGCCGCGACACGCAAACGCTATGATCATCGTCACTGAACGATTTAGGCGATCGAACCCCACTCCTCCTGATACCGGTGAGGCGGCGACTCTCTGGAAAGTCAGTGACGCGCCACGCGTAGGCGTTCTGTGCTAGAGCGTAGAGCTGTGCCGTTTGGCAGAGGTGGTGGTACCTCGTCTGCCGCCGATGCGCCTGCGTACTCTCGCGTGCTGGACTCTCAACGAGTACATGTTGGACGTCCTGACCATTTTGAAGTATATTTACCCCGATACGATGCATGATAACGTTAAACTACCTTTCGTGCGTGCCGCTGCAGGCGGATTACTGTACTTCTAGGACAATGACATTATCTACTTTGTTGTTATTACACTCGTTCTACTGCGTTCTACGCCAATGCTGCCATTCTACCATAGCGCGAGAAGAAACGTACTTCCCCCACCAGCCGTGAACCGAAACTGTGTCCCTTGACGTTGGGCACAACGCCTTTAGTAGCTAGAACTTTGATGGTAGCCGAACGACCTATGTCAATGTTTTGTAGTAGCAATGGTACAGTTGGAAATATGACGAATTCTCTATACGAGATCGTGTGAGGAATCACTCATTACCATGGATTCCTGAGCTAATTCATAGAAGCCCGTGTCTCCGGCGCATGGGTACAAATTTAACAACACCGCACGACCCATGTATTACTAATGCAACGTCCGTCGATCTTCACACCCTTGATATTTTCATGAAGATACTTGATCCTGCCACCCCTTTACGTAGTACTGTCTTAGTCCAATTTCAAGATATGTTTTTACATGCCGGGGATTCGGTGCAAATGACGGAACAATCCCAAGGCTTCATCTTCAATTTAATACCCATCTTATATCACTTATCAGCCCCTTCTCTTCCTCTTAGGGCATGCGTGTCGGCGAATACCGAGGCACATTCGGAAGCTTAACCTGTGGGAGACTATAGAATGCGGTACAACTGTGTTTGTATTTTTACCTCCGTGGTGAGGGTAGCTGGTTGTGGTTGACACGCTCAGGGCTGCGGTAGGACAAGCCAATGTCTACATGCCAAGATGGCGAACACCTGGCACCGCCATTTCACGCTATCACCCCGTAGGTGTTGATGGGGGCAGCTATGTACAGCAAACTACACTCTGGAATGTCGTACTGTTTTAACACTTTTCATGCGAACCGTGTCGCTCCCGGGTAACCCCGAACCACCGAGTTACTTATAAGTGTGTCAGTGAACCTCGAATTCAAATTAGCAGCTGAGGCTCTTGCTCCTCGCTCCTTTAAAGCCTTTCGAACGAGAGGAACCTAACCGTTGCTTGAAAATGGTTAACTACTATTTGACTTTTGGTGCGGGCACAGTGTCCTCTTCCAGAGCTACAACGTACACAGTGGTATCGAGCCGTGTTTAATAGTTATCTTCATTGGCATAGTGTGACTTCACATAAACCCTCGTTCATTGTGCTTTTCCTTTAGCAGCGGTACTTAAACTGAAGCAGATGCACTCCGCCGGAAGCAAATCAGCTTGGTACTATATTATTTGTCCTCGTCGCCAGTGGTTTCAAACACAACGTTGTAACGGTTCTGGGCGTGAAACGTCCGGTCTCGATGTGGCCATCAAAGCGGCAGGCTCATAACCGGTTTAAGCTGTGCGTGTTGAGCCTGCAACGGTATGATAAGTGATTCACAGGTGAGACCACTATCGAGGTATAAACACGCTTGTCTTGTTGTAGTGATTAAGACGTTTGGAAGGCAAAGCAAGGCATTATGCATACGTTGCCACATGTGGAGCATAAGAACGTTACCAACAAGGGCGGAACAATGGATTGATCATACCATGAGTATCTCACCGCTAAGATATGCTTTACAGGGTATTGCACTGGCCGACTACTTTGTCGTACTTCGAAGTATAGCTTCATCCCCTGATGCGTGTGGAAGCATCATGACTCCCCTACAGAGACCGGCGTCCCCGTTGGAGTGGTAAGTAAATGTCGTCCCAATTCAAGCCAATGTCGTGTGTTCAATTCCCCGAGTGTATTATTGTGCGCGTAGGGACGTTTGTTTGCGTACACATTGGCTAGCGGAAAGGGCGACTCAGCCAAGGTGTACAAAGTTACGACGGAACTGGACGCGTGCAAAGTTACAGAAATATTGTACCTTATCAAACCTTATGCTCGTTGCAAATAAAGGCACGCGTGCCGGGGAGGAGAAAGGAAGACACCATTGAAGACACCATTGACCACATCTTGTTCACCAGGCGGCCCAGGGTAAAATATCTCAGGAATGGAGATGTCAAGCAAAAAATATAGCGAAACGAAAAATCTGAAGACATTAGCGTACAATCCGCGAAAGGGAGAAGAGAGCCTATAGTGAACACGTGCTCTCGCCACCTACTGCTTTTTGCCGATATTCCAAAAACGATATCCAGTGTACACGTGCCCCACATGACCCCACAAAGCCAATAGTTCCAACGAAAACTTCCCGTGTTTGCTCAACTTCGGTCAGCACAATGATAAGGGATACACAGACGCTTTGTTGATATATAGCGCTCCTCTCTAGCCGCCGACGTACAGTAATCGCGATTCACGAACAGAGTGAAGAAAAAGAGCGTAACCGACCTACAGCGGTGGTCAAGCTCCAAACTGCATTACGCCACAGATATGACGGCTGTGCTATTTGTTCGAAGACTTGGTATGATTGGTGTGTGTATGCAGCAGTGGTAGTAGGTTAGCCTTGGACGTGTTTTACGATAGAGGTAGCACTTTTTGGCTTATTTATTGCTGAATGACGGGGCTCTTTAACCCAAAATCGTCCGAACTCCTTGTTGTCCAGTCCGATGTTTTTGAAAGTCTAGGCCACATGGGTTTGTTCCTCTGGTCGCACGTTCAGTTCACTCAAAAATAAAATGGTGGGTGGGGTTCAGGGTGGCCTAAAGTCGGGATCCCCAGAAAGAAACAGGCGCACCTTTATCGTGGAATGTGTCCTTGATAGGGCCAGAGTTATTAATCAACGCGCGTCAGATCCTAATATTTGCAGCCCGTGTCAACCGGGTATGCATAGTTCAGAAAAATATTATGTTTATAAGACAGTACCGTCAAGGTTGTTTACCACAAAATAGCTTGTTTCTCCCGCTGGGATGAGACATCGACACAGATACTGGGTGTGCCTGGAGTTGAGGGCGGAAAGAGGAGTTAATTTTGAAGAACAAAATCCACACAGGCTGTACTACCGCGTATGATATCTTGAATACTTAGACCATGAATCGGCACAAACCAAAAACGTTGTACTACCAGTATACGACCCAACCTAATACCAGATAAGAGGACACCACGAAGAGGAGAAGAAAGTGGGGACCAGGGCGTGAAATAGGCGGTGCAATGTTGAAAATTTGGCGCGGGTTTTATTCAAGATTCCGTTTTCGTAGCAACGAGCCGAAGGCATGGTGCGTGTTGCCGCACCGCGCTTTCCTGCGCCGCACATTAGTTCGCGGACGGCCTGTGGAGGCCAAAAAAAAAAGCAGTTTGTTTTTCACCGTGGTGGTTTCCAATGTATCTGAGTCTGCTTCGCGCAGCGCACCGCGACACGGACGCCTAGTTTACTCCCTGATAGTGACCACGACTTATTGCAACCTGCACAGTCAGGGCCCAGCGTTAGTGCGGTACCACAGGTTAGTGCGGTGACAACCGATTGACACGACCTTGCTCGTCCGACAGAGTTGTACTGTACTGCACCATCCCGATAAGTGACATGATGCGGGGTCCCAGTTATGTGCGGATATCTTCGACTGACAAAGCACCCCACTATGAAGTGAGAGTTATCCCACGGTAGAGGTTGCACTTTTTGGGGTCGAAAGCTCCTGGCCGGTTGAGCGCCTGAAGTGAGGAACTACCGGTCGGTATGATCATTTTACGAGCGTTTTATTTTAGGACTGGCGAATAGAAACGTTGATCGGGTTGCGCTAATTAAAATCTTCGTAGTCAATTGTTTGGGGTGAGATATTGAGCTCCTCATGTCAGGAGCTCAAGAACTTACTGCTGCACTCCTACCGTGGGATGCTTCGTGACCGCGACTACACCCCGCAAATGTAAAATACTTGCACCCTTTCCCCCGTATAGTGAACCCCCCGACTATGTAGGAACACCATGGTCGTGTGCTCGCATGCGAATTTGGCACAGCAACAGCGCTGCTACTTCCAACGACAATAAATCTACGAGGTTTAACCTAGACAGGCCCCGACGACCTGTGCGCGTCCCCACCGACCCCTCTCCTTGACGTCCTGCTCGGCAATGTGCCTGTGTCGAACAATTGGCAACTTCGAAATATTGCTGCCTTGTACGATGGCAGTTGAGAGGTTAACTACATAGCTCGACCAGGGCTGCAGTATGAAGGATGTTAGATGTTATGTGATATTTCAAACTACCAGGTTTGAGCCACTCGACTCAGTGACTTAAGATTATGTGGTTGGCGCAACGCGTAGCCAACTATCTCATGGTCGATTATGAAGTCATCCCACGATAGGGGTTCAGCAATAAGTTCCTAAGCTCGTGACATGAGGAGCTCAAAATCTCACCCGAAACATGACTTCCAATATTTTATTCGCGCAACCCGATCGATATTTCTATCCGCTATTAGTAGTCCTTAAACAATTACACTCGAAAAATGTTAATACCAACTGGTAGTTCTTCACTCCAGGAGCTCAACCAGTCAGGAACGGTTGACCCTCAAAAGCGCAACCTCTACCGTGGGATGACTCTATAATCGATCGCAGAACTAAACCGGCAAGAAAGCGGGAAACCGTACGGGTACAGAGGGATCTCTCGCCCGAGTGGCTACGAACCACTACAAAATAAGCCCCTAGACTTGATCCCCTCGCCTTAGATCTGGTCCCTCGACGAATCCGACATCCATTGCAACGAAAGAAGAGGCAGGGTGAAGATGCTAGTTGGAGCCGTCTTTAAGCCCGGCCGTTTCGAACTCCGTGCTACTTTCGTTACGCACGGTAAAAACAAACGAAAACATACATCGCACACCTCACACCCCACATTTCGTACCGGAACAAATAAAGGACAACCGATCGCTTGGTGCTGCTAAAGGTTCCATGCGTATCTAACCCGCAACGTTGACGACCCGACATGAACATGGTGACAGAAATCTCGCTTCGCTCGGAGTTCTCTCCATATTACAGTCAACCGAATACATACGTTGTTGGTGTTCAATAATCTTTAATCTTAAATATGCAATGCTCTCCTCGCTTGAAAGGATTATTTTGTGTAGTGGTGTCGTAGATCAAGATGCCTCCAGCTTTTACACCCAAAACATCGTGACCATACCGTGAGCTGAACCGACACTCCGTCATGTTCAAACGCAGACGATCTACCAGCCCTGCTTCTCTCGTCTAGTCAATACACAGAATGGAGGGGAGGAAGTACTGTATAGGCAACAGATCTGCACCTTCGTAACTCGGGGTGAAGGCTACCACATGGCAGGGCCCCAAAGTAACTATCATATCCGATCGGGATGACGGAACGCTTGTTCTTACGTGTGTATGCCACAGTTGATTCGTATCAAACGTCTGAATGAAAATAAACCCTCGTCACCTACAGTTTGGATCACCGAGTTCCTTCCAAACCACCAGATGAGTCCATAAACCCCAACCATAATCTTAACATTAAACCCAAACCCTAATCTGCCACAATACATCAGCGAACAAAACCTGCGCTGCTGCATTAAACAACGCACGGGCATTACTCAACAAGAGTTCGAGTTGTTCATGCGCCCCGGTGGATTCCACCCTGTCGTCCGGTACGCACTTACGCTATAGGTGCCAGTATTTCAACGCTGTGTCTACGTGTTTTGCTCTCCTTGCTCGGGGAAGCGTCGCCACGGATGCTGCCTCCTAACCAAGGCGGGGACTACAGGGCTTAGTGGTTCCCTATGGGGGCCTACTGTTGTGCTCCAATGAGCCGAAGTGTCTGGTTTGCTTTCTTCAACGTGAGTGTCCAGGAGCTGCAAAGAGTGCCCAGACCTCATACCGTGCCATAGCAAGAGGGCCGGGCGGCGGACCGGGGGCAATATTTCGTTTGTCGTCGCCCCGAAACCTCGCCATTCTTTAGCCAGGACAATTGATTGGACCAAAACCGTCAATACCATGCCGACGTTCGCAGTGATGAGCACCCCTCCGAGCACTGAAAGCATCCTCGTATTCTCATGAGTAGTGTCTATTTTCATCAAGAGGGCAACGTACAAGCTAGCCAAGACAATGCTATTCCCATACCTATACAATCTCATGTCTACACTCCTTGCAAAGGGAGACAATGACTCCGAAACAAACCAGAACACCACCGCGAGAAACAACACAAGAGCAATCTGGCCTACGCTGTTGGGAGTGAGAAATACCGCCGACGCGGTAAGCGCGATCCGACGACAACATTCCACTACTTCGTAGTAGTATTGCGATGGCTTGTACGTGCTCCAAATCCCTGTGTATGCCTGAAGTCGAATTATCGATTCCCTATTGGGCATCTGAAGATAGTTGCGGTTACGAACAAGCCACCAACCAAAGATAGCAGGGATTCCCACGGGGTAAACTACTACCATGAAGCTTGCGTATGCTGCGTACGTGCGATGCAGTTCCGTGGTGCATGTGAGGCTATAGTCAGCCCGAAGGTACGACACGCCGTCGTCAAGCTTGTCGCAGACGAATGTCTGGAAAATGGTGTAGGACACCGAAGAATACACGAAGAAGGCGACAAATAGTGCTGCCGACAGATGCTTGCTCAGCACTCCTTGGCGTCTGACGGTGGATATTCCGTGTCTCCATTTAGAGATGTAGTACGACGCAGCCAGTAGCAGGACCACGAGGAGGGGCGCGATGGTGGCAAGCAGGAGACGGCCATAGAAGTCGGGGGAGTATATGCACGAGTAGAACATGATGATGCCGATGTCAAAGTTGGCGAACGTGAGATAAGACAGGAACTTCTCGTACTCTGTCGGATACGAATACACGGCGATAGCGGAAACCTGACGCAGACAGCGAGACGGGAGGAAATTCACGCAGCAGCAGGGTAGGGGCGTAGCACCAGTACCCCAATTGGGCATGTTATGTGGTAGAGGTTTCTCAAGCGAGAATATGGTACATATGGAAACCAGCAGAAACGAGATAGAACGACGTTACATGTACACGGCCCACGGTATCTAATGGTTTCCTCGTCAAAGACCATGAGGCGAGATACACACGCCAACGAGGCGTGCAATATAGAAACAGACGCCTATCAGTTTTTCGAATTTTCTACTGCCTCCACGTTGAGTCATCGAATATGGCTCCTCACACTGATGTTACACGGTAATATACATCGTACCGTCGTAGTCGTACCAAAGACAGATAGCTTCTTCAAGATTAGCTGAGGAATGTTGCGTCAATGGTGTCCAGCTTCGTTGTTACCCGTATAGCTAAGGAAACAGCTGAACAACCGTGCGGCGGTTCGCGATAAGTAGACTTTAATCGCTTACTGCTAATGCGCAAGTCTTTCGTCCGCCTGCAAGTGGCACTTTCTGTTCAATGGCAGCCTTATCTCCCACATAATAAAACGTGGCGGCGTTAGAGATTTTCTTGTTGCGGCATATATCTTTAGCATATCGACCTTGCTCGAGCTCCAAAGGTACGGGGTACGATGTTTATACGCCATCCATAAGGTCAACGGCCATCTGTAGATCGCTTCGAAACCACGAAACGAACTAGAAAAATATTGGAAAAATTCCCGCAGACGTTGCCGTGGAAGTTGCAAACAGCGCCGTCATATGAATTGAGCCATCATATTCCACCTCAGCCTTTGTCTAGTCACGCAGTACGCATGACCGACCGTAAGTAAACCTCTCACGTTTAGCTCGTGACATCAAAGTCGTACGACAAGTGATTGCCTTGCGCTCAATCATAAAGGTGTTTGTCGCTCCAACGCGAATCGAGCTCTGATTCCTCGGCCAGTACGTACTAAGCTCTCACCTGAGTGACAATTTGCCACACTACCACGACAATTTTGATGGCCGTTAGTGGGAGCACCTTCATAAGAACGTCTTGAAAACGAGCACACCTAGGCTTCGCCGGATTCCGTGGTACATCCGCATCTTCGTTGATTTCCTCGTCCAACACCCTCCCTAAGCGCCACAAGAGTACAGTCGCGCCTATAAGCATCAGTGCCACCCCGAGCAACGTAAGTCCGACCGCCGATATCTTTGCCACGTCCGAGCATTTTCTGCAGCTGTAGGCGATCCCGGGCGAAAATCCGGCCGCACAGACAGAGCAGTCTGCAGCGAGAGTGAAGGACGGAGTTTGGTCAAACGTTACCTGGAAGCACAAGTGCGGTATGGTGTGGCGGCTTGGGCAGTAGCATAGATTCTCTGCGAGACAAACAGAGCTGAATGAGATGCAAACAACTATCACACACCGATCATGCGACATGTGTATTCCCCGAGGATTCCACGCTGAGAGCAGCGTTGTATAGGTGCCTTGCTGCAAGGAGACCCTCGTTTACCGTACTAAACACCATGCGCGACAACTAAAATTTGCGAGCATCCAGGCCAGGCAGGCGGGGGGGGGACCAAGGCTACTACGTGGACCAAAGATACGGTAGGGCAGCCACGTTTAGGGCTGGAGCAGTGGCTGCTGCTGTGGTATCTTTGCGGGTCATCAGCAAGAGTTTTATCGTTTTGGCGATAACATCAGCTCTATTATGTCAACTGCCTGAAGTTTCGCCGCTATATCAAACTGTGTCTATTTCCGGTTTTAAACCAGGTATAAGTCGCTTGAGTGGCCTGTACTGTTATAAAGTAAACGTGGGCGTGCCCCCCCCCTCTAACAGCCTTGGTCTGTAGCTAGATAGCGTCAACTCACTACCGTGGAGTGTACTACCGTAGTGCCTCTTGAAGGTTTACACTACTCGTATTTCCGCCACTAGATTACCGATCATTGCAGGTTGCCGTTTGGACTTAGACTTGAGTTGTGTCGCTGTAACCATCTGCGGCGGCTGCGTATTCGATCAGTCAAGCTTTACACGGATACAAATGATAAACATTGATACAGTCACGTGCTCAGTGGAACACCGTGGCTAGTGTGTACCTGTGCCCTATTTATTGTCGTGTATGCACTGCAATGCCTGTTTGTCCAAACATAACGGACAATATTTCAAGATAACCACTCAAATATGTAATGCACGGCGATCGTAAGCATTGCTGGCGAACACGTCTCACATGCGCCTTTGTAGCCAGCAGCGCAGTACTGGCCATTGTGTTGACCACCTTCACAGGCTTCCTGTCTGTAGCACTCGAGGATGACGATGCTGCTGTTGGAAGTACGATAGTACCCCGGTCTGAGGTAAAGGCTCATGACGGTAGTGCCGCTCGACCGACCGACGGTGCCAATGGGTAACTCGGCGCAGTAGGGTATCCCGCCCTCGTCGCTTACGTCTACATCAGCTCGGACTGTGTTGGCGCCAGTCAAACATCCGTCGCACACCGTTTCGAAACGAGATATATTCTGTTGGGGCACATACACGGTCGATGTCAGCAGCAGGCATGCACGAGAAGGTGGTTAGGTGGATCACCTTACAGGCGTATACCTTGTTACTCAAAACGCGAGAACGTGTGGTCGCGTATGTTTGTACAACCCACTCTACTAGCAAAAAAGCCTAGTACGTTGTACAACGCTTGACACGCGGTGAAGTAGCGGACCGTCTTCTACGAAAATCGTGTTTGTTTATCTTCGGTGTTTCGACCACCAACAGGTATTACAAACATCTCACCCCGTCGACCTTGTCGTAGCCATATTCACCCAGAGGACAATGCACGGTGTTTCCTGTAAACGAAACGTTCAACAGTTCCACCATCGACGACGCAGTAACGGTAGCGATAGCCATGCCGTCCGTCCCAGCCTCGTTCCGCACGAAAGTTGTGTTACTCACTTGGAGAGTCCCTAGAAGGTAGATTGCTCCTCCCGAATTTCCTGGTCCGCCGTGCAAAAAGAAATCGGTGGGGGCTTGGTCTGCGACTCATTGTCCTCGCAGGCAATTCAAAGTATAGTATTGCTGTTTCCTTTGAAGAGAGTGATCTCTTGACATTTTATGGACAGCAAGCCCTTTGATGCTATGCATATCCTCCACCACTGATAACTTCGGTGTCGTACTTCTGGCAGTCACACCGATGATCGGCGCGTTCGAATTATAACAAGGATATTCGAAAGTCACGATGTTGCTGCCATATGAACTGGCCCTCAAATCTAGGCAAATTATCCTTCGTACTAGATCACGGCGCACAGGCCAAAGCAGCACGCGAGTTAACGAACAGTATGTATGTATGACTTGGGATAGTCTAGGTCGAATAATAAGATACATGTTACGGTAGAGGGGCACTATGTTCGTTTTGAGGTGCATTATGCCTCACCCAAATTTCAATTATGAACAAACTGAATCTGCAATCCCAGGGACTAACCCGTAGGCCAGGTAAACAACATAATAGTTTCCAAACAAGAACGACCTTCCCACGAATCTGGCCAAAGCTTTCTACCTCTATCATAGCACCCGTTAAAAGCACGCACACTGAGTCACCCATGGCAGAACACTGATGGTGCCCATACAGCAGCCGAAGGGTGTCTTGTCGGAATCTCCGTAGATTCAAGACACAGTCGTGTACCTAATCTTCACAACGATAGGCTCTCTCTCACGTGCATAGTTGCCGATGAAAGCAGAAGCGGCAAGCATGTCGCTCCCGGTATCAGCATACAAGTAGAGCGCGCCACCATCTGTAGCTGTGTTGCCCCAAAATGTGCACTCCTTGTATAACCGTTCGGTTTCGCCCTGGGAAGACAAATATAGAGCGCCTCCAAGCTCAGCCTCGTTCAACGTAAATACGAGACCGGCCATATTCAGCTCAAGAGGTGCTGCTATCGAAATGGCGCCTCCATTGGCCTCTGCAACGTTCTTGGTGAGCACCACTCTCCCCGCCATAGAAAGACTCCCCTCTCCGTCAGCGTATATTCCACCTTTCACAAGAAGTGGTCATGAAAACAAGAGCGTTCCGTCTTCAGTACCATAAATGGACATTGCAGACAGGCCAACACGCAAAGAGTATAGTCGCAAGGCTAAGAGTCTGCCACTGGGGCCCTTTTGGCTCCGGCAGAGCATTTTGTGTTGCGCAGAAAACACTCCTCCCGGTGTAGCGCGCTACGTCCAGCAACGGTACTGATAGGCACTAACTCGGAAGCATCGATGTAAATTTGACTCACGGTCCTATCAATGTCCCCGTACATAGGGTCGGCCTGTTCACGGGGAGGTAAGAGATTACAGCAATGACAATTTTGTGTATTATATAACGCTAGTCGTATCAAGCTAACGGGACCCCGAGGCCAAGCTTTTCATGTACTGCCGACAGTCACCGCACCTCCAAAGCCAGCGGAGTTCCTTTGAAATACCGTGTCGTCACCGACAGTAAGATTGCAGTTTGTCTGCTCGATGGCACCTGACAACATGAAGATCGCGCAAATTAGTAGTGAATGTCAGACACATCGCACACAGAGTGTCCTACAGCTTCGGGGTTGCAGCGTATGTTCGAGGGAGCCAAGGTTTCCAGACGTAAGTAGTGGCCGAAACGGCCACCGGTTCACCGCAAAGGCTTCAGGTGATTAATACGGTTGGCACACGCAACATACTTCGATACTAGCAGATCCAGGTTGGCCGCCGAGACATCGTGATCGCACTCGGGGTCACAATATCGTCGAGAAAAACTGAACAATATGCATACCCCACAGTATTCCAGAAACTTAACCCATCCCCCGTTCCATGTACCTTACATCGATTATCATGTTTAGGCGCGTGGCAACCCTATCGGTTACGCGTCCGACGCAGGTACCGCCCTCTGCAAACTGTACGCGTTTAAAACAATTCGCCGTCGTGTGCTGCCAACGGCAGGTTTCGTAAATGACATCAGGCATACTACAGCGTTAGATCACTTGCAATCTCAATATGTGTTGTATATTTCAACGCAAACGCACCAATCAGGTGCATTAACATGCCGGCCATTGTACCTCTGGGCGCCAGGAACTTCGATGAGGAGTTACAGGACATTAAACACAATTTGGCGGCGTTGGGTGAACTAAGGGTGTCAAAACCAGACCAGTTGTCAACCATCCATTATCAAGACAACGAGTATACCATGTTCACTTGAATCTGACCTCAGATTGGAGTAACGCTCTTATCCATCGTCACTCTTGTGGCTTGTGAACACTTGTTTCGGGCCATCGATCCCAACTCCGAACCTTCTTGCGTTTTCGTTCGACGTAATCATCACACAGTCAACGCAACCCTTTGCAAATTACAGGTTTTACAAGGTTTCGTTTTGGGCTCAGTGTTAAGGGCCTCCGCAAACGTGGAAGGCATCCTGCACCAACGTAACATTAGCGCGTATTGCGGTAATTAATGTGGGTCTATTCCATAGTCCATACTAACTTGGGGTTTGGATCCGTCAACTCGCGATGCTACGGGTAGGCGCTGTCAGCAGCAAGATGGTTCCATCGATATTCAGTTTTTTGCCAACAACTCAACCGTCAGACGCACGTGGGGTTTGAACTCCAGGACCACGTCTAGTATTTAGCATTCGAGAGTAAACCCTAGGCCACCGGGGGGACAATTTAACAAAAGTGAGAGAAATTGAGGATTTTCCAGACCCTGTGAAAACTCATCATATAAGTGCATTAGGCTAGGCGGGCCGCTGGCGTTCCCATACACGACATAAAGCGCATTGCTACATGACTCACACGTATATCAACGTGCCTCGTACGCAGCCACAGCAGCAGTACAGGACGCAGGTAATGTACCTTGAGCCGGTCAGAGGCTAGGGTACACAAGTAGACCCAACCGGCTACACGGCAGGCATTGCTTTGGTACCGGGTAAATAATACCAGGTAGATACCGGTGGTCCATCATTATTTTAATTTTGGCAGTCATATCCATTGGAAAATAGTATATCGTATTTGTGGAAGAACACAATTCAACTATTACGGGGGAACGTAGTTAATAGGACCAAATATTGGTAGTAAAAATAGATAAATATATAGTTTTTGTGTCTACCGTAGGTCCTATTAACTACGTTCCCCCGTAATACCAGCACAATCAAGGATCGTACAGGTATTATATTATGGGTGAATACAGGGCCATAGATATTCCGGGTGAATTACCGAAAATAATATATTTATTGGATCAAGGACGTATCGATTGGCGGACTGCTGCACAGCTCAGATCCCACGCTGCCCAGCGAGAGCTGTTATGGACTGTTCCAAGCACAAAAGTAGTTGGTATTATGTTTATACCGGGCACGTGCTTACTAACATGGACCAGTAATAAAACAAAGGGGCATACGCATGATTTGCAGAACTCGAGCGTATCTATTAGTGCCTCACCTCCGTATGAAACCGCTGAGTTGGCTGTAAAATAGGTGTTTCCTTTGATGTGGATGTTCGACTCGTAAGCAACAATGCCACCTGTTTATTTAGGAAAAGTATTTATGAAGGAAAGCGAGGACCATTTTACTTCGTGCTATATTAGACGCACGATGTCGCTTGGTGGGGTAGTAGACCTGATCGTGTCCCGACACGACCGAAGGATATCGGGGAGTGCCGAACACCATGAACGATTATGTTTACGCGATGCAATTTGGCACAAACAAATCAGGGAGTAGCGTTAAACTACTTTGTGATCCGAGCTCACACAATTATTTTCAACGACGCCTTGCCACGTAGACGTGCACGTAGAGTTTCTGATGCTCTTCGCTTGGGGGGTTGTACACCTCACACACCCTCAAATGCTGTATATTGGACACAAAAACCTGATGTTGACAAACATGGTAGGTTGAACCCCATGGCCAATCCCTTCCTCTAGCCATTTGTCGAACATAATCGTTAAACACAAATGTGATTCCAACTACACTGGTATAGTACCTCCTCAGTTAACAGTTCACAAACCCCTACAGTCGGGACTATTTGGACGAAAGAGCGCTACCCCTCTCGTGGCATGTGTCTGATAAGTTCTAAAGTGAACCGAACTCTGATCGCGCCATCATGCGCCACCATTCAGTAGGTGACGTTGGTGACCGTGTCGATGTTACCAAAATCACGAAAGCGCCAGGCTCGATAGTCGTTTTTGTTGTAACACTCTGCCTCGACGCGCAACCGGGAAAGTGAGGTAGAGCTCGACAAGACAACGAGGTCTCGGAGGTGAAACGTTTGAGAACTGAGGTATACAGGAAAGAACACGCATGCCTGCAGCTAGCGTTTTTCGTAGAGTAGGTTTCATGTACAGCAACCATTGTGACGGTATAATGAGCAATATTCTCTGTTTGGGATGTCGGATCTGACATGTCTCACAGACCCACACGCGACGTGGCGTACACCATTCCCCAACACACATTTTAGCCAAACCAAATATATATTCCCTCGAAAACAAGCGCACTCTAGATGTGCCATATTACGCAGTCCTTATCCATCTCGTTTCGGCAAACGGACGACCGAAACACGGCATGTTCCGTCGCGTTTCTCACCTCCGCTATGGACGGCTGAGTTGCGATCAAAATAGGTGTTGCCGTCGACGTCGATCTTCGAACGATACGCGTTCATGGCGCCTGCGGGAAAGGGGCCACGGCCAGATCCATTGCTCGTTCAGTTCAATCTAAAAAGGGCAACGACTGCCCCATCCCTTCGCTCGACAATGTTTGGCGTGGCTCTGGGCGAGATATGTTCATGCACCGAACTACGTCCGCCGTGCTACTAACATGGACGCGTTCTACGATAGGGGAAGCACTTCCTACCAACAGCTGATTTATATATATATATCTCGTCGATGAAGGAACTCCCGATGTCGTGGCAATCCCGTGCTTGTTGTGAAACAGTGCTCGCTGTATACCTAGGCCATGAGGTTGTTCATTGCGTGTCAGTTACATTTATCCACAACGTGTTCCATACTTGAGGAACCCCAGAACAGTTTGGTGCACTCCTACAGTAGTATGTGTAGTGGAGCGAGCGAGACGCGTGCATATGACTGACAACATGCTTTTCACGGAACGCCCCCGTGCCGACTGATACTATAGATCATAACACACCGGATCCTGGGATGCATATGTCTTAGTTTCACACTGTGCTTTATCTGGAAGTGGTATGAATATGGATATTCGATGAACTCGTTGTACGTCGTCGTGCACTAAAAAGGCGTCTTTCACAATGTAACGTCCTAACGAAGAAGCCCACTTGGATGAAGGGCGCGTTTAAGGTTACATTACTGAACAGACTATCGACTCCAATCTCCCAAAGTTAGCGGTCGAAATCCAATATCTCAGAGACCACAGCCGACATCGAAACTGTAGATATATATATCTGCCTTCCTGAGATGGTTGGGTTTGACGACGGTAACGCAGGCACACTCTATGTTCCTAACGCACTTTTTCTCGAAAGCTGCATGAACGCGGAGGTAGTACAGACGTTTTCACGCCGTTGCAGTAATTATTTGATATTGATGATGGGGATTGGTTCAGAGACGAAGATCTAACGCGACCGATTATGTTTTTTTTCCGAAACTCACTTACACCATTCACATTGCGCATCATCAGTAGCAGCGAGAGGGGATGTCGCAATGGGGCCTTAACGTACACAGCACAATACCTGGTACAAATCATCGGTGCTGTAATTCTCGGTTCCAAATACCCGGCCATCATGTGTATTCGTGTTTGTACTACCACAGTAGATACCACGTTTGGGATGTGTTCAGACCGTGCGACACGCACACACCATATATCACGACACAACCGAGTTGTCAGGATGGGCTGGGCTAACCAATAGCCCCCACGTACATGCATATGTCTCAACCCCTACAACAGTTCAGCCTACTTTAGTCAACTTCGAGTATTGATAGCTGATCCTTTCTCAGCGGAGGAATACAAACGGGTGTTTTTGAATATATCATAGAGGCTGGGCTCGTGTGAGACGACTTCGTGTTGTACAACGCTTGATGTTGCGTGATGTGGGTGTGTCAATCCCTTGAAAATATATGCGTTGTACGGCGGTTTGAACCCTTTGTTTGAAGCGCATATCGTCCGGAAGCAGTAGAGAGCGCTTTGAATACCCGTACTGCGCAGCCGTCGTAAGCGTTGTTCCTACCGAGAACCACGCAGGGCCCCTTTTGAACACCACAGCATAACGGGCCCGGAGCTCGTGGGCAGAGATAAAACAATCTGTACGTGTGGTGCTGTTCTTATATCGGGCAATCGAGATATGCTCTGCAATCTGCAGTCATTTCGGACTTCGATCCCTAGCATAGGAGTGGGTATATGTCAGATATACCAGACACAGCCACTACCCGAAGAAATGGGAAACAAACATATCGAATTGCACGACATTTTATATCTCACCTCCAGACCAATCGGCTGAGTTATTAGCAAAACATGTGTTGCCATTGATCTTCACCTCCGACGCATCCGCAAGCATGGCCCCTGCGTCAAAAAGCAGGAATATTTCAGTGTGTTGCAACGAACCACCACGGTCAAAGGTGCGAGACGTTTGTATCGAGGGGCAAGGGTGTCGAAGAGCGCCTTGTGTGTAAGTACGACGCTGTGGACGCATATCATTGAGTCCTGAATGCAAGATAAAGCGAACAAAATATGCGAACGCTTCGATGGACCTTACCCTAGATTGATGGCGGTATTAACAGCGCCAATGTTTCGCCAGGAAATGTACCTACCGCTGTGTGTGTATTGAACCTCGATTGCTCTATTCACTCCTTCTTCAGGAATAGTACCGATACTTTGCTAGAGAGAGCCACCAGCCTCACTACTGTACCAAGGTTTGCCAGACAGCCACCGGGGTGGATTTGGTTAACTAAATCAATCAGCTTCAATAATCGCAATATTCAAATCACGTGCTCGGTCTAGCCCAGTGGCAAGCGTGGCTCTATCATTTGGACGACGCAGCTGCCCCAGGATTGTTGGCAATGCTTAGCACGCGACGGCCACGAGGGTTAGGGTTAGGGTCAGGGTTAGGGTTAGCCTAGCGCGACGTGATACCCAGTTTCGCAGAGGCTGTGTCCCCCATGCTTTCTATCAATGCGCCAATCCGGGGCCGAGACTCTCTGAGTCGCGACATCATGATGACATGTTTTGAGCTGGAGATAGTAGGATGAAATCACTCCGATCTGAAATAAAGGGACTGCATGGATTTGAATATAGAGGACAGATGGTCGTTACATTTTCAAGCCCAGACAGACAGACATGTTTTCTGTATAGTATAATAGGCATGTCAAGAGCTTCTTGCAGTGACCGTCGTGTGTCTTTGACCTGTATTCCCGGCCGGGTTGAATATTTTGCCTAAAAGCTACTCTGCCGAGACAACACACACGCCAGTTTAGAGAAGAGGGATAAGTAAACAAAGACACAAGGTGAAACATAATCTATTCGGAGGTCTAACCCACAAACCAAACCTTCAACTTTTGTGCATTCTACCGCATGAAGCTGTGGTTTTTCTTTGGTGTGGTTGCGTTCCTGGCGCGCTGGCATCCACAAACGAGCTATGCGAAATTGCCGACGACAGGTAGGAGGATCCGTCGTAGTATATCAACAGTACCACTCATGGAAAACGTGCACGTAATGACATGGACTGCGCAGAGATACTTGTTCACACGAGAATAGTATTGGCACCATGCCAAGGATGGTAGCGCGAGCAATCACCCATCTACGTGACGCCAAGACTTCGTTACGATTCGGGAATAAACCAATATTTGAATGCGTTTACCAGGGTACTCACCTCCGAAATTCGCTTTGTTGTTCGCAAACGAAGTGTTTCCATCGATATGGATGTACGAGTTGGGCGATGCATATATGGCACCTGCAGTTGGGGAAGACACCGGTAACAACACTTAACGATAGGTATAATCCATGTAGCTTTAACTGCTGCTGTAACATAGTTGCCAGGCGTAACACCCAGAACGTTCGGACGTGGAATTAGGGAGTGAAATACGCTACATTTGTGTTTTGCCAAATATTTGAGCGCCTTCTCAAGTACGTGTGCGCATACATGTGTCATCATCGCTTTGGCGGATTTCCTAGATGTCGATATTTCGATATCTTAACACATTCCAAGCCTGGACAGAGCATGTCCTAGTGTGAGACCCCAGCACAAACGGCAAATGTCGTTGTAGAGTGTACGAAGCTGGAGTGATGAACGTGTAGACGCACTGCTCACGCACCCGACAACAGTAAAATTCAGCAATGTCTAATCGCGAAAAACATGATTGCCGCTGGAAGCATACCCGCATGCGGGCCATTCCGATCGATTAGGCGTTGGTGGCCTCCAACCCGAATAACACCAGGGCCAGCTCTGCACCATCTTAGGTGACAACGTGAAGGTTCGTTTGCACACTACAGCAGCGCGGATTATTTATTTACGTGAAACGCCTTCAAGATAGTTACGGTCAGTAAAACGAGTAGACTTGGCTTGCGAGGCACCTGCCAAGCGCACTTGGAGCCGAAAGTGTATATACCTTCTGTATATGCAACAATCCAGCGTTCAATCTCTTAAGGGGACCTCTAGGTCACAGCGGGACATCGACCCCGATTGTGGCTGATAGTGACTTTGATAATTCGCCGACGTCCATGCAACACTAGCTACTACGAACAAGCACATTGTCGTCTGCTGGGTTATAACTCCGCAGTCGTATGAAGGTTGAAGCTCGGCCGAGGCTATCCTTTTTTCCAGGGCTACCTAGAGACCATTGCACTGCCGACCGACGGTGAATAAATGGCCCTTGATCACTGTCGATGCTATGAGAAGAACCTCACTAACTTGTTCGTCCGTTCCAACTCTTTCGGTCGTCCATAATACATATTTACACAACTGTTTACTGTCGTAGCTCACCTCCAGATGATTCAGCGTAGTTGCGAACAAAGGAAGCCTTGCCGCCAATGTGGATTTCCGATGAAACTGTTCTAATTGCACCTGACCAAACACACGAAAACTGACGGTGAGTGCTCCGACGGCAGCACGCTAAACTAACGCTTGGCACGACAACAGTGCCAACACCGATGTTTTCGGATGATGTGTGTGTTACACAGCAGGGCACAGCAGGCGATTTCAAGGAGCTGTTCATCGATCGAGCGAGTTCGTAACGAACTGCTATCGATTGCAGACAAACGTTGCCTTCAACCTATACTGGCAAACACATTGTGAAACCTGAATGTATTCGGGTCGAAATATCTGTTAAGACGGCACCGTCTGGGAGGCCATCTATCTCGGGACATAGTACATTTTTGGTGCAGGAGTACCGGTAAACAATCTAGATCGGAACAACAACGTCGACGGCGCAATCGACGAATTCAAGAAGACATTAGTTAGTTTGGGTGATGCTACAGTTGTGTGGAGCTGGAGGTGCGGCACATTGACAGGATATATTTTCGACTTTCTCGCCTTGTTTTGAAGCAAGTTAAAGCGCTGTATTTAGGTAAAGTCGCAATAAGAACAATGGTACTTTGAACAGAGCGAATGACTTCCAGAAGTCTGTACCACGATGACTTCCAGAAGTCTGTACCACGATTCACTCCGAAAATCCCATTGGACACTTACGTCGGTGTTTTTGGAAACAAACACGATTGGCGTGAGCAATAACACCTTGACAGCGTATATATATATGTGTGTGCCTTGGCTGACACCAGGTTACTAGAGTATAATGTTGAACACTCGG
>JBBMKB010117946.1:0-20541 GCA_037833945.1 Alaria marginata
TTTGGGGTCAAACGTTCCTGACCGGTTGAGCTCCTGAAGTGAGGAACTACCGGTTGGTATGATCATTTTCATTTTACAAATGCTCTAGTTTTTTTTAGCACTATTTTTAATAGCGGATAGAAATGTTGGTCGGGTTCTGCGCGAACGGAAATCTTGGAAGTCATTTTTTCGGGTGAGATATTGAGCTCCTCATGTCAGGAGCTCAGAAACTTATTGCTGCACCCCTACCGTGGGATGACTCGTGGTGGTGATGGTTCGGAAACAAGGCTGTTTTCGTTGCTAAATAAATACGTACTACACATTGTCGGAGGGCAATAAGCATCATAATGATAATTTACGTCATCACTCGCAGCCAATGTCAAGGTCTTGGTTTCGCTCCGCTGAACGGGCGGCGTCAGCCGCAAAAACCTTGTATATATATGATTTCTACGTTGTTGAGCCATGCTTTTTGCGGAAATATACCATTCGGAGCGCGCACGCTGAAAAAAATACGGACACGCAGGGTTACATGGTGCTATGACGCCACCCGGGGGTACCACACGCATATTATTTCTATTCATCTGGACTCATTCCTCGTTGAGCCTGAGCACGCAGTAGTAGTATAATTTTTTCCCCCCGCAACCTCCATACGCTTTTGCGTTCTAACGATAACCATAGCTCGGCACAAATAGCACATTCATTAGACCTTACAGCCTATTCGACCCCATGGTTGACGTACACTGCTTACGTGGTTAACAGGACTAGCCCCTCGCTATTACTAAGTTACCGGATGTTTCGACTTTGGTCTGTTCGGGCTGTTGAAAAGCGAGATTGGTGGAGATGTTGATATACTAGCTTTTGATGCTGTCGCAACTGGTCAAGTGGGGGTACGTTTTCGGTCATTCAGGCGGGGGGGAGGGGCGTACTCATTTGTTACTTGCCTTAGTATTTTGAACATTGACCGTGCATCCCTTTCTAGCCGGAGCACTGCTCCTACTCCTAATAGAGCCATCTCCAACATTTGGGCGCTCAGTACGTTTCATCCATATATTACATAGTTTTTATGCTTATCTTATCTCCTTCCTGTTTGGCCATCTGTGGTCACCACCTATCTCCTAGGATAACGATCGTTTTCTCGCTACTATCTAATGCACCAAACTTCTCCATGTCACTTTCGTCAAATTTCCTCTGGTCATTCGGGGGGGGGGGGGGGGAGGTTAAAAGGGAGTGCTGTATACATTTAATAGTTCAGCGCGAGGATACCCCCCCCAACTGTTGGTCAAAAAGGGGGACCCGCGTGCCCCCTCCAGAGCCGTGGTGCCGTTTGGCCCAAAGACGTAGCAAAATGATAATACATACAGGGTCTGATAGGGTATAAAAGTTTATTATACACAGCTATAAAGGTTACCATGACGAGGCATTTGCGCTACTTACCACCATGGACCGGTTCTCAAGCCAGGTATCTCTCACCACTCATATGTAGCTATCCGGCTTCGTGCCCTCTCATCACCTGCATATACCAGGTGTATGGAATGTATAGCTCTCAAGGTTACGTGTCATACCGAGTGCAATTACCCCTTTCCCTTTTCCTTACATGTCATGTATCATGAGGACTACAACGAACGGTGGCGTGATGTGAAGTCTCGCCGAGCCGACGAAAAAACCACCATGTCTGGGTTGGGGTTATCAAGTCCATTTGGGGGTTAAGTGCCGTATGCACGTACTGTAGGTCAAGTCCGCTTCTCCTAAAGTGTGTACAGGTGTCATGTGTCATGCGTCTTGGAATCGTTTCTTGAGCGGGGCGGTAAAGGCCGCAGAAACCTTCTACCAGGTATATATTACTGCTGCAGTACGCGTTGTTTGCCGACCAGTCCTCGTTGCAATGTCGACATTGAAACTTGACACTGCACAGCCTGGAGACGTTGCATCGAATAAATTGCCCGACCTTGAGAGGTGGCGTGCGGATACGTTGCGCCAACATGGACCTTGCAAGTTCTGGACCAAACTGCCACTTCAACCAAGGCTAATTGCCACCTGTGATGGTCGTGTGACGTTTTGAGACGTTTTTGTGCAATCTGGGCGTTCCAGGTCATTTGGAAGCGTTCTATATGCGGGGTGGAGGCTTCTTTTTCTTTGTTCAGAGCCCAGCAGAGAGAGACAGACACCAGAAACAGAATAAAGTGCGCTGACTGACAGGGTGGGGTGCAGCTGCTGTCCGTCTGATCATCGTATCGCTGCCTATATCTTGTGGTGGTTCCAGTTTAGGTGAGCCGTTCACTCTCCAGTGCTCTAGGTGCTGTACTCGCATCATCCTGCCACTGATATTTTCGGATGCTCGCAGGTCGACTTCAGAGGCAAACCCGGCACGCGGCGGTACCGAAGTATGATAGGACTCTACTCCTCCTGTAACGCTGTACCTGGCACAACCGTGCTGCCGAAGGACAAGCGTCCAGGGGTGTAGTACCAGTCGGAAGCGCGATGCTTCGTATTTGCGATTTTGCTGTACTAAGTGGCTATTCACAATGGAGTCGTCCTTGCACACGGTTGGTTGGCAACCTCTAGCTTCGAACCCGTACCTGTGGGACCTGGTGTGCTACACGCTGTAGCAAGCAGTACAACGTAACAGTTAGGCAGTTCTGTCCATCATCTACAATATTTTGCTCTTCTTCCTTCCTTTCAGGTAGTCTGGTGTGCTGCCTTGCTTATGCTACGCCTTCGTATTCATTGCGTTTGGCATTGCATTATCACCTACTACCAGGTACCAGGTATTAAATATCAATAACTGCAGTTGTGTTTTGCGATGTGTATTTCTGTGTTGTAGGCTGGGATCACAGAGCTCGTCTCGCGTACAGAGCTCGTCCCTGCAGGGGAGGGCACCGGCACATGTTGTTCATGTTGTTGTTGTTGTTGTTGTTGTTGTTGTTGTTCTCACATTAACTGGCATAAATAATCAAGTCCGTGGTCACAGGACATGCTCCAGTCACTCTGGAGTTGGTCAATACCCCAGGGAAACAAATAAAACACACCAAAGGTGTACACGGAAATATCATATGATAGCCGAAGCAAGTCGTGCATCCGCCAAAAAAATATAAAAATGAGATCGGAAGTCAGGGTACCTACGTATCAGGCCTATACTGGTACATACGTTTCAAGATTCGCAGCTGTAACCGACTACCTGGTACACCACATGCCACCAAAAGGAAACAAATAATGTACCAATCCTTGGAAATAAAAAAATATGGAAGAAAGAAAAAAACAAAAACGAAAACAAAAACGGGGGAAATAGAAAACGAAGCAAGGAAGATACTATGATACGTGCGCCCAAAAAACAAAACAAAACATGTATACGTAACTGGTTGTGCTGGATGTAAACGGGTGGAAGTATCAGTTTAATCAAACACACACACAAACGCATCAAGGACGGTTTTGGGCTGACCTTTTCGAGATCTATAGAGAGAGCGAACACACAACAAACAGGACATGGTACGTTTAATCCGATCAATCAAGTGTTTACCAAGGGTGTGCAGACTTGGCAGGACAAGCAGCATCACGTTGCGTCCGCGTCGTATGATAGACCCGCTTGCATTCTGGTTCGGACACCAAACTTGTCGCACCCCATCCAGGTCATGTTTCAGTAGAAAATTCTGTAACTGGTACTACTAACAGTCAGTCGGTGTCGTCACGTCGTCACACTGTGTGGTCCCACTCTGGACGGTAAAATGTAAGGGCCATTTTGTGTCCATAGTCATACTCCGTCGGTCCACACGTTTCCGCCAGGAGTGGAACTCCGTACCCGGTTTCTGCTCTGACGCGCACCGCTAAGTCAACGTGATTCCGAGACCATCGGGCAATGGAAGAATCGATCGAAGCGAATTTGTTGGCTGGTCATGACATTATCCCTACTTTAATACCTGGTACATACGTACGTACGTGACAGGACTGACGGCTGACGCCGGGACGAAAAACTAAGCAAACCGCGATGTCAGCACTTGTTCTACAGCAGCAATGTTGATGTATTTTCTGTCCGAGAAAGCAACGTACAGCGCCAGTCACAAAACAATGCCAAAGAGACAGAAGAGCCTAAGACCGCTACGGACGACAAAAACGAAATTGTACGAAAACTAAAACCTGGCCTCCTCAAAAGCAAGCCCCCGGAAGCCAAACTCATTATTTCTAGAAAACGTTTTTTTCCGTACCCGTCAAACTACGACAAACCCGGCCCCCGAGCACCACAAAATATACATGGAAATGACTACATACCAGGTAAATTGCAACGATATTCGCATTTCGACGCACAGAAGAAGGCTGATATTGCTGTTGATCGATACTGCCATCCGACAGCGCCGAGAGATGCCCTCGTGTCCTCTCGCTCCATTCACTGCACGTAGCGCTATGTGTAATATCTTATCCCATAACTGTTTGTTAGAGCAACCTAGTAGCACTAGTCGTATAACATTGGTCCCTCTATAGATAACGCCCGCATGCGCCCTCCGGAAAAACCGACCCTATAACGGCAACTAAAACTGATTCTACTGCAGAAACTGGTTGTTCCCAGCTGGACCAAAAGCGATCATACAGGCGCTTTATCAGGTAACCGGCACCACACAATCGGCACCGTAGAAAGAGCACTACACTGCTGTGCACTGTTCGTTGTATCGTACTAAGTGCCGGTATGTACCCACCAGAAACACGTCCACTATTGTTATGGCGATCAGCACTACTCCGCATACTGCCACTACTGGCTGTTCCCATCTGTTTCAAGCGATTGTAATGGCAGGCAACCAGAAGGACCGCTACATTATATCTGTTTTTTTCAAAATTCGATGTACGCTCAAAACAAAACTTTCGAGATATTTCAATATTACAGCGTTCTTTAACGTTGTCCGTCCCTGGACGGTACGGTTTTCAGAAATGGGAATCCCTACGGTCCGATGCGGTGCGATTCTATGTCGTCAGAAATCTTACGTTGCGTTTCGGTACGGTTTTCAGATATCGTTAATCCTACCGTGCGGTTCGATCCTGTGATATATGCTACGGTGCGGATCGGCACGGTTTTGATAACTAGGAAATCCTACGGTGCGAGTCGGTGCGGTTTTCAGATATCGTGAATCTTACGGTGCGGTTTGGTGCGGTTTTCACAACTCACATTTTCTACGGTGCGTTTTTGTTTAAATCAGGAATCCTACGGAGCGGTTTAGCACGGGTTTTATATTTCGTAAATTTGTATGTTCCGGGACGGGACGGTTTTGCACACATTGTAAATTCATACGGTGGGGTTCGGCGCGGCTCCCCATTGGATAATTATTTCTACAGTCCCCGTACAAAAAACGTACAACACTCGTTTTTTCTCTTCGGTGCACCGTACGAATGCATCGTACAAATCGCGGTGTTGTACGGTTGTCACGCTTTTGCTCGTGACTCTAAAGAAGCCGTTGTTTCTCTACTGTTTGTCTACGGTGCACCATATCACTTGTACACCGCACAAAACTGAATAACCGGGAAATAGGGTGGCGAAGCTTATGCGATTGCACGCCGATGGATTGCCGTGGGCCGTGGCATCGCGGGGGCGTTGGGCGTTCGTGACCAGGTTCTGCGAGGGCAGACTTTAGTCTTGGACAAGGCTGATACGTGTGTTTTGTTCAGCTATATCTGACAGCAGCAGCAGTAGACTACCTGGTACCTGGAAGCAATAGAACTTGATGCTGCGGTATTTTTGGAGCGCCATCTGCTCGTGCATACTGTACGCGTACTCGTGCAAACGTGTATTACCAAGAAACGAGCGTTGACAAAGCTAAAATTAGCGGCTGCGACTTGAGCAGCAATAGCTCGAAGCGTGCCCAACAAAGGCCTACCAGTCCGGCGTGTCGCACGCGCGCACGTCCGTCTGTTCGCTGTTGCTCTGGGCCCTGGTCGCCATTCGTCATGGTGTGGTTCAGAGTGCATTGTACTGGTCCAGCAGTAAGCGTGATTCTGGAGTCAAGAGCGTGACCGGACCACTTCGTATACTTTCTTTCCCTTCCCTGATGGGGTATATTCTTGAAGATTAGTTTTCTCAGCCTCCGACCATGGGACACCCCCCCCCCCTAATTCTACGTATAATTAGTATCCAGTCCCACCGCTAATGGTATGCATGCGGCAGACGCATATCATAAACCGCGCCTACGCGAGTTAAGCAACCGACGTAGCGGGAACACGTTTGACACCAAATCTACGAAACCGTAACCTTATAGCACGGTCCTACCGCCGTTAAATAACCGATCGAACGGAGCATGGCACAGTACCTTGATGCACACGGTGCGATGCGGTGTCGATGGCATTGCTACGATGAGGTTCGTTGCAGTTTCTAGAAATGGTAAAACTTACGGTCCGGTTCGGTGCCGCCCTCCAGATGTGGTGAACCCTATGGTGCGGTTTTCAGGGTCCGTGAACCCTGCGGTGCAGTTCGGTGCTATTATGTGTCCTACGGTGCGGTTCGGTGCACGTTTCCGATATCGTAAATCGTATGTACGGTGTGGTAAGGTGTGGTTTCGAAAGGAAAAACATCCTGCAGTGCGGTGCGGTGTTGTGAACGTCACCGAACAGCACCGAACCGTTAGGAAAAGCCGCACAGTAAATTACCCTGAAATATTCGAATTAGTGTTGGTAAGCAACTAAATAAGCATGCTTATTGTTACTTATTTTGTTTGCTTTTAACTAAGCATGATCGAAGCAAAAGGGCCGTCCTTATTTGCTTACTTATGTTAACTGTATGGATTTTAGTATTATATACTTAACGCCATACAAATAATGTGTATAGGTTTTAGCATGCCCATTCTAAACTCTATACAACAAAAATGTATTTGTTTTAGTGTACAAATAAATCATATGGGTTTTAGTATAACTATACTAAAATTCACCCATAATTTACAAATGGGTTTTAGTATAGTACACTATACGCCATACAAACCAAATAAGCAACTAACATGCTTAACTTAACCAAGCAACTGCACCCAATAAGTAAATAATCAAATCAACCCCTTTTTGAAGTTGTTTACCCACACTAATTCGAAAAAACGAATAAGCAAACGAACGAAACGAAAAAAATGAAACGTTTGAGACGATGAAGAAATAAATCGCGTTATTAGACGAGGTAATGAAAGCTTGTATATATTGGGCGGACGAACGAAATTGTGAGTTTTTGAAACAAGAATAACAAATAGCGGCAAGAGAGCAAGTTATCGGAGCCGGATAATACGAAGCTATCTCGTAGAAGGCTTATGCCAGCACGAGGGTCCGCAACCAGAGGGGACTATCGGGTCCAGATGCTACATTATTTCACTCAATTGCAGTACAGCGAGTATGAAATGCAGCAGCAGCGGTACATACGGCAGGAAGCCGGAGTGTGTCAATCTGTGGCGCACCAAGGATGTATGTGTGTGTCTCAAACACGTCACGGTAACAGCATCTGTCACACGAAGCAACTCTCGAGTAGGCAAGTCCGGTAAAAAAACCACCTCCGTATGAACGTGTCGTACTTGCGTACTTTTGATTTCAAATAATAATGCTTTCTGTGAAAACTCGCACGGATACATTTGTCTTCGTCACGTAGTCTGGTCTAAAAGCAGCAGCAGCAGCAGCAGCAGCAGCAGCAGCAACATCAGTCAGCAGCAGCAGCAGCCGCAGAAGCACCAGCAGCAACAGCAGCAGCAGCAGCAGCAGCAACATCAGTCAGGAGCAGCAGCAGCCGCAGAAGCACCAGCAACATCCACACCACCACCACCACAACCATCCCAACCAACCCCAACATCACAATCAACATCACCACCACCACCACCACCATCAGCAGCAACAGCAGTACCAGCCGCAGCAGTTATGCGGCTCGCTATACATAAAGGATGTATGCGCCGTATCATATCATACACGTGCGAGGAGATCACCCGCTCGTACGCGTGAGCAGCATGGAAGTATGATCAACACCAGTGGTGCTGTTGACGTGCGATACGGAACTATTAATAACACCATTTTGTTTCTGATGGTTCCCACCTGAGGAGCTCTATACCACACCCAAAACCTGATCTAGAGAAAAAATATAAACGTGCTACCCTGTGCTACCCGATGAACTACAATCCCCATGCCCTAAAGGTACTCAACGAGACTACAGCAAAACAAGAGCGAAATTCCGACGATTTTGGGTTAAGGAGCCCCTTCATTCAGAAAACATAAATGCTCTAGAAGTGGTGTAATACCTCTATCGTAGTACGAGTCCTCTGTAGATGCTGACGGTTGGCCTACGCGTCTGAATTCACCCTTGTTGTGTGTTCCTGCCTCCCATCCTCCTCGTGCAGGAAGAGCTCTGAAGAGGGACCGTCCCGTTCGTGGTGCATCGCTTTTACTCGTAAAGCGAGCGAGCGCGCTATGTACATCCAACATAGAAATCGTAAAGCTGCTACGCTTGCACCACACTCACTCTAACTCGTACATTATTACTTCTTCTTCCGCTTCAAAGCTCCTGCGGTGGCAGTGGCTTATACATATATTTCAGTTGAGCTATCCAGCATCGTCAAATCCACACATTTGCCTTATTTATGCCCGATTGCCGTACTAATGCCAGTATACACCCCGGGGCGCGTGTTTCAACGAAAGCGAGCATAACTCAGACTAACCATCCCGTATTTAAACAAAAGTGCGAAAACACCCCGGCACATAGTCAACGCCCTGGGTTGCCTTTTCACGACGCCCCGGGTTGCCTTTTTACGCTTGACCAATCGCAACTCCCCGGCAGGTGTTTGTAAACATTCTTACGGTATAATCTTGGATTTTATCATATCGCTTCATGGCAGTCCCTATGACGTGCAGTACGTGTTATGGTACTGCCATGGATTTTCATGGCACTCCCACGGCACTACCGGTTTCTCCCATAGCAAAGTCGAAGTGGCAGTGCCATGGCAGCACTTTAAGGCTAAAACACATTTTGAATAACGGGGATCCTTAAGCCAAAGTCGTCGGAATGTCTTTGGTTTTATTGCATGAGATTAATGTATTTTATACCTAGGCCATGGGTTTGTTCATCGCGTTTCGTTTTCGATTTGCTCAAAAATCAGTTTTTTGGGTGAGGTATAGAGCTCTTCAAGTGGGGAGCCTCCAAGAAAATAGTTTCACTTCTATCGTAGCATGTGTCGAAAGTTACAGTCTAAGCACCGTATTGGCCCAAACAAAACTACCCCTATAGGGGCATGCGTGGGTCGCGCACCCTCGAAACCCCCAGAACTTTAACCCGCGTTGAGACCCCGTCAATGAGGTCTGCGGATATTGTTCGGCAACTCAGGGGTGCTATGCTTCTTAAACTCCTTGCCACTTTTGCTGCTGCGAACGCCTCACACTTATTATCTGCACCGGTTTGCCCGGAAGACCGTTCGTGCGGTTCCGAAGGAGCTACAACAGCGAACAGGAGATTGACTGGCTTCCGATCAACAGTTACGGCCCCGACTCTCCATCATAGCACCTTTTCCAGTGTTGTCAGTGGTGTTGATACCTCGTTCTCCTCCCCCTCCTCCACTTCTTTTCTACCAGGCACTTGACGGTCCCAATCCGAGGTGTAAATGCCGCGTTGTTCACACTCTACCTGCATAAAGAGAGCTGGCTTTAGTGTCAAGGGCAACCTAAAGGCGGAGTTCTGTCAGCAGCATGCCCTAGACGGTATGGTCAACGTCAGAAGGAAGCGCTGCTCACACGCCAGCTGCACGAAGGTACCCTCGTTCAATGTCAAAGGCAGCAAGACGGCGGCCTTCTGCAAGGAGCATGCCGATAATGACATGCTCGACGTCCGCAGCAGGCGATGCAAGCACGACGACTGCACAACGATTCCTTCCTTCAATGTCGAGGGCAGCTTGAAGGCGACCCACTGCAAGGAACATGCTAAGGACGACATGGTGAACGTCCGTGACAAGTGTTGCTCTCACGACACCTGCAGTAAGAGACCTTCCTTCAATGTCGAAGGCAGCGAGCTGCCTGCGTACTGCAGGCAGCATGCTGAGCGCGGCATGGTCGACGTCCGCAGCAACCGTTGCTCGCATGCTCTCTGTCGGAAACGATCTTACTTTAACGTCCAGGGGAACAAAGCGAACACCTTCTGCAGCACTCATGCCAAGGACGGTATGGTTAACGTCTTTACTAAGCGTTGTTTACACGCCTCCTGCACGAGGGCGCCTTCCTTCAACGTGGAGGGAACCACGGTGCCAAGGTTCTGTAAGCAGCATGCCGACGATGGCATGATCGACGTCCACAAACGGCAGTGCCGACATGCCACGTGCACGACGTCACCCTCTTTGAATGTCGAGAGTAGCAAGGTGGCGGCTTACTGCAGGCTGCACGCGAAGGACGGTATGGTCAACGTCCGCAGTAAGCGCTGTTTACATGGCTCCTGCACGAGGATACCTTTCTTCGACGTCGAGGCCAGCATTACGGCGACATACTGTGAGGAGCATGCTGCAGACGGTATGGTCGATGTCCGAAAAAGGCGTTGCTCACACGATTCTTGCATGAGAAAACCGTACTTCAGCCTCGAAGGCCGCGAGAAAATGGCGTACTGCAAGTGGCATGCCAAAGATGGCATGGTCGACGTCCGCTGCAAGCGTTGCTCACATGCCTCCTGCACGAGGGAACCTCACTTCCGATCTGAGGGGGGCGGGACCAAGGCGTACTGCAGGGGGCATGCGATGGACGACATGGTCGACGACCGCAACAAACGTCGCGTAGACGGCTCCCATACGAGCGCATCTTCTCTAGATGTCGAGGGCATCAATACAGAAGTGCCCGGTAAGCTTAGTGACGACGGCACAACAGTCGGCAGCCGCAGCAAGCGCCGCTTAGATAGCTCCTGCACTAGCACTACATCGGCCGACAAGGAGGGAAGAAAAAAGGCGAAAGTTGGCGAACATGCTGATCATGGCACCGCCAACGTCCGAAACAAGCCCCGCTTCAAAAAGGCAAATATCAGTAAGGAAAATTCCTTAGATGTGGAGGACGTCAAGCCAACGGCGTTCGTAAAACTAAATGCCGAGGAATGCACGACCGACATTTGCAACGAACGGTGCTTTCATGAGTCCTGCTCAAAGGAAGCGTCGTGGGGAATGTTGGCTGGCGGTGTCGGGACTGCTTGCGCTGACCACAAGGTAGACATCTTCGACGGTGCCATGATCGATTTCCGAGCACCGTGCAACGAGTCGGGTTGCCAGGTGGTTTCGACGTGGGGACTCAGCGGGCAACAGCCGTCGTACTGCTGCGATCACGGCCCTCTCATCGACGACCTTGTGCTCACTGTACGACCCAATCGGAGTGAAATAGATCCTCGTAAGTCATCCTACCGTGGCCTAGCGGGGCCGTCTTTCCTTGTTAAGACTGAATGTATGTTTTGATACCGTATGGTTGTCGTGCAAATTTGTTTTTGACGTTACGGTTTGGTCATAGTCGGGGGGGAGGGATAGGGAAGTTTGATGTTTAGGCTGAGTGTCTTCCTTACGTAATGTATTGTAGTGCAGAAGATAACTCTAATGTTGAGGTTTAGACATTTTCGGAGGCGTGTCGTGGCGAGGGAGATCACACGCCTCAATGACAGACCTCGTCAAAACCGTCTGAACCCCGCTTGGTCGTTGTGCTCCATGTCCTTATCGCCAGAGAGTCTTGGAGGTTGGAGCCAACGTATACTTATGTAAGCGTAAGCCAGTCCATGGATGGGTTATAGAGCCAAGTCGAGGATTAGCCACATGTTGTGCCGAACCGTCACGCCAAATGTGGGGTCGTTTCTAGGAATTGGGCATGGGCGGTGCTGCTAGGGGCCGTTCGAAATACCTCCTGCAGTGGTGTTGCTCTCTCGGTGACCTGTAAATTAGTTGGCGGCATTAATGGGGCGCGTGTTTTCCGTCGCGAATTATGTGTTGGGCGAGCAACATACCGGATTTGTAGCATGTTTTCATCGTACGGCAAAACAGTTATGATCTTCGTCACGAACGTATATTTTAGCACTTGACGGTGCGGCCGGAACTAGGCCAGGATTGTGATATTTATTCAGTCGTAGAGGTTATCAAGGGAGAGGGCGAAAAGCGCGTTGTGGCCCAGCAGCTAGATAGCTTGGTGAATCTACTGTAGTTCAGTGCACGTCAAGTAACATCAAGGACTCATGGTTTAGATGCGGAAATCTGTTTCGCAGCTGCCATAGAAGCCTTGTCCGTGCCCGCAAATTATGTGTGTGTGTCGTGCCTTGGTAACGACTTTATCTGCCTTTGTTTGGATTTCATTCCCAAGAAGACGGTGTTGTTCGAGGTTATATTTTCTTCGGCAGGCAAGCTATAGATGTTAGATTCTGCCCCTTTCGAATCATGCATGCGAAACAGGAGAAGTACCTCTGAAGATGACACGTTTGCTTACACGAAGCAGCCTGGGCCACTGAGGCAAAAGATGCGCCTGGACGCCAATGCGATAACCTATGCTAGACAAATTCTGTGGTAAAGGTTGCATTACTTGTTTCCTGGGGCTCCTTACTTGAGGAGCTCTATGCCCCACCCAAAACCTTGTTTTCAGTAAATTTAAAAGTGCATCCATGGCCTAAGTATACGCACACTGAAAATATACGTTGCAAAAAACATAATTTGATTCCGGCGATCTTGGGTGAAGGAGCCCGGTCGCGAAAAAACAACAGACGGCCAACAAAGGATACCTCTATCGTAGCACGCCTCGCTACACACGTTCAGCTCGTATTGCTCCGTGCTCTTCCTAGATGGTTCATACGATATAAATCATCGGGTGTGTATAAGATGCTATAGGCGGGCCCCAAAATGGTTGATTGCGGGTTAAACAGTGGTATCTTAGTGTCCAAAGAAAATGCAGTATGTCTTGTTTCCACTACACTGAGTGCACGCCAAGTACCAGCGTATAGCAATACCGACTTCAAATATGCCAGCTGTAGCCTCGACTTCGACATAAATACTGCACCGTCGTTTGCTTCTACTGCAGTACCCGAACCCAGCGAAGTACAAATGACTAATGCTGAGACCTTCCTCAGGGGCCAGCAGATGGGCCTATAATGTTTCAAACGGGTTCTTCGATTGACGTTCAAGAATAAATGCAGGAGTCTTTGCTACAGCGACGCCACGCACAGGTATAAAGTGCGTTAAACAAGGCATCACCACAACACGCTTGACTACTTCACCAAACGCACGGTCCCGTGGTTGTGAACCATGTACTTAAAAATAATTTTACCATATTGGTCTCTACTGAATATAAATATCCTACCAAGAATGGATTTTTCTGACTCAAACAAACAATCGTGCACCACAATACTGGGGTGTTTCTCGGCTGTCCCGTCTAGTGCCACGTATATGCCAAAACGCGAGCACTGCTGAAACAATTCGCCAAGTAGAGGTGATGGGACCCGGGCTACAGTACCGCAGGGGGGGTATCCTCGTTCTCACTACCTGGTACTGAGTTTAGACCACTCGCACAAGCGGCACCGCGACTCGCCGAAAAACGGACGTTAAAAATACGTTTAATGGTGCAGCCTAGCAAACAATACCACGGCGGTGCATACCGACAAACAAAATGATACAAAACGCCTAACATAAATCCAAACACACCGCATAGCCAACCGTGTGTATGGTCTCGAGCCGCTGGAATAAATGGCCCGGAAAAGGCTCTCTAAACCCTAACCTTGGTCTCCGTTGATAGCGTGTGATATGAACCCTGACCAAACCTGCGAGCTCCAGCATCGCCGACGGTATCGGAATAAGTCGCAAAAGTTCAACAGAGCCACCTCATGGAGATATATTCTGCTACTGTGGCAGGTAATGGTCCCGTTTGAGTACGAGTGAGTATCTTCGACCCTTACGGTTGACTGCACGCTCGGAAAATAAAAGCGCTGTATCCCAGCTGGTATTTACAGCGGGACCCCCTCGAAATGGTACACGCTGATATAGGTAGGCTAGGCTCCGAACTATGAAGCAGGCGGTCCCTCTGGTAATAACGGCATGGTCGCAAAGGAAATAACAAGCCTTAAACGGGACTTTATATAGTAAGGTCGACAGCAGAGTCGTATAGATGCTCCCACCATCGACGACCTTCAGCTATGACTGAACCGTAGCCAAAAAGCGTCACTCTGGACCAAGACATAATATGTCAAAACGTGCAGTCGGCCTTAACATGGAACAATGGCCGCCCTGATTCACGATCGGATGAGCGACGATGAGCACTCTTGCTGCGATTGGCTCGTACAGTGAGGACATACGTGTTCTCTAGGGGATCGTGATCGTGGCAGTGGGAAGGCTGCTTCCCGCTGGGTCCCCACATCGAAACAACGTCACAACCGGCACCTTGCGTTTCACTCTGAAGTTGACCACAGGACCTCCTACGATGACAATGCTCTTATGGTCTGCACATGCCGTCTCCGTACCACCACCCAGTGCGCCCCACGACGGTTGCATCGAACAGGATGCATGTGAGCAGCGTTGGTCGCCGACGGGGACCATGCCGTGCTCTGCATGTTGCTTGCAATACACCGGTGTCCTTCTACCAACGAAATTAAACGATAAAATCTTAGTACAGGTGTCGCGGAAGCAACGTCTGTTGCGAACTACGACCACGCCGTTCTTAGCATGCCGGGCACCGAACGCCGGCCTCTTGCCGCCCTCGACATTGTAGGAAGGTAGTTTCGAGCAGGAGTCCTGTGAATACAGAGGTTTGGCTACGTACACCACACCGTCCTCAGCATGCTGCTCGCAGTGTAACCTCGTCTTCCTCCCTTCGACATTGAAAGCAGGGGTCTTCTTGCAGGTGTCCTGAGAGCGATTCCTGTGGCCCACGTTAACCATACCGTTGTCCGCGTGCTCCTTGCACTATGTCGCCCTCAAAATTGAAATAAGGCCTCTTCGTGCAGTCGACGTGCGAGCAACGCTGGTGCTGAACGTTGACCATGCCGTCCCTAGCACCCTGCTTGCAGTACGCCGGCGTCTTGGGGCCCTCAGCAGTGAAATAAGGTTTCTTGGTGCAGGTGGCGTGTGAGCACTTCTGGGGCCCGAATGTGACCATTCCGTTATTGGCGTGTTTCTTGAAATACTCCGCGGTCTGCTCGCCGTCGAAATCAAACCCTGCCTGTGTAGTGCAGAAGGTCTTTGAATATAATCCCATTTTTATTTAGAGCACGAGCAGTTTAGAACCCTGGTAAGGAAAAAAGAGGGGTACACATAGAGACATATCAGCACCGCGTACGCTGTGTGTAAACACGGTGTGCACACACACAACTGGCAACTAGGAGCTGAGACGAAATCCTCGACCTCACAACTGAAGGGCCGTATAAATTATAACAAAACGTTGCGTGCATACGCCGTGGAATAAACGCAATATGATGGCTAAGCAATTCCTTATAGTGCCCGGTTCAAGTAAAGTACCAGGTATTACTGGAGCTTACGGCGAAAAGCTATGCTCGCCATCTACAGGGCCAGGCACGGCCACGATTCACGTTTTGATCCTGGAAGTCTGGTTGCACTACGCCCGAGAGAAGAAACGATGGGAGCGTTCACGGTTGATGACTAAAGAGTACGAGCAGAAAACGAACAAAAGCCTCGCACAGAGCTTGCTCGTGTTTCTCTTGGGTCAATGCCCTCAATGCCGCGAAGGACGACCGAAATATTAAACTCCTGAGGTTCGGAAGCAGCCGCGTAGCTGAAGTACACAATGCAGCAGGAGCACCGTGCTCTTGCGCGGGTGGATGGATCTCGGCAAGACCCGCAGTGACGACCGTCTATTCTCGTCCAAATAAATAAAACAAGCACACATCGTCGAACATCCCTCATAGCTCATACATTCGCTAAAATACATGTGTTCCTCTTTTCCGACTGCCGATCGAGACCTACGGGGTTTCGTGAACGACACCCCGACGGGCACCTTACAAACAAATTGCGTTACACGCTATTAATGGGTGAGTGTCAAACTGTTTTCGAGTCTACCTCTGGCCGTTCTGTGACATCACGGACGTCTAGGTATAACCCATACTCTTACAACTCTAACTACCTTTCGAGATTTACAGGGGAACTACTGTATCGTAACATGGACAGAAATATACAAGCTGATGACTACATACAGCATCGGCCACGGAAACCTGACTTGGTTGGCGACTTACAACGTTGGCGTCCTAATGGTATTGCAAGGGGTCGTACGACACGGACGCGCACTGATCCTTCCGTTCCTGCTGCGCGCTCATAAAATCTGGCAAACAGGTGGTATAAGGAAAAACGTACCATGGTTTGTCGGCGCTGTCTCTCGGTTCCTAAAGGTTAACTTGTAACCGCGTTTAGTACGCTGAAAGGCCTTTCTTATAATAGCCCTTCACGTGGAATGCACCTTGGGAAGCGCACGACCGATGTTTCACGGACAGCTTGCAAAGCTGAGCACAGACCCTGTCGGAAGAATTCAAAGCTCACGCCGTACTACTACATACCAGGCGTAACGTTTTACGAATAATGTCGAAACTATCCATTTTATGCACAAAAAATAAATTTAAACACCATATCCCACACTAAGTCCAAGTAGGGTGTCCCCAAGAACAAGGATGCAGTTCCGAAAGCGTTAACTTAGTTAGAGTCCCGCCTCCATCCCCCTGGGTTGGAGGAGGAATAATGTGCACGGAGGTGCCGGTGTGGTATAAGACAGAGGAGAGTAGAACCCACACAGTGGCAGAATGTGAACTATACAAGAAAGAACATAATGTGTTGGAGGAGGAGATGAGGAAAACTTGACGGATGTGACATGGAGACGTTTGGTACATTAGATAGTATGGGGAGAAAAATATCGCTCTCTTAAAAGATTGGTGGTGGTCACAAACGGCAAAACACGAAAGAGATACGAAAAATGCAAAAAGCTATAAGGCAGGTTGGTTAGGGATTTCACGCAAACTCAATATAAATATCGACCAAGAAAAGCTGAGAAAATAGGGGTAGAGGTTTTGGTCGGATTTGTGTCGTTTGCTACAATCGAAAAACTGTCAGCGAATTCGTGACGAAATCCGCATCTGCTGGGCTGCTGAGCAGTCACGTGTCATTTCATTCGTTTGGTACCCTGACACCAAACACCAGATACTACGAGTCTGCAACAACGCAGTAGCACCGCCGCTTGGGGCCAGCGCTGCTACCCGGGGGCAGAGCTATCCCGCGTCCCAAGCGACATGCACCGAGGCCTACCGTATGATCAGTACAGTGGCAACGTACCAGTAAATACGAGGCAGCAGCTTCCCTTGTGTTGCGGGTTTCCTTGGTGAAAGTCATTCGACTGCTGTTTGTTGTTGTTGATGTGCTCTCATGCATCACTGCTTCTACTCCTAAATACCAGGGAAAATGTGATGACGTTTTTGTTGCGGACGATCCGGAAATTAACCCTCAGTTAGTTGACTATACGTGGACGGCTGATGTTATACCTTCTTCTTAAATACAGGAGGTTGGTGCTAGGGTGCATCGAGCTGTCTTCCCTACGTCGATGACGATACAGCACAATCAAAACGACGATCGATGCAGACTGGACAATGGGCGCGGAACGACCACCCGACGAGCTGAAATTCGTCGGGCGACGCCCATGAAAGCCTATAGCGACGTAAACACGAACTCGCAGTTGCCCTTGTGTGGGGCGGGTCTCCTAAAAGCTGACTGCCGTGGGCTGGGCCATCGGTAGATTTTATTTTAGTACCAATCGTGCCAATAACAGGAAATTAAGTTGAGTTGGCGAGTGGCCTTCCCTAGTACTCGAAATATATCGAATCAACGCAAGCAATGAATGGCCGACTCAGAGTTGACATCATGCGCAGAACGCTCACCCGACGACGTGCCGAAGTACACAGGGCGATGCGACGATGTAGAGATAGTGCTGAGAGACGGATACTGTTCGTGGTAGACGACAGCAATTGTGGGTACTGATTTGAACGGGCCAGCCTCCAACCTATTGTGTGATTGGTAAGAGTCGTAGATTCCGCTAGGCTATTCAAATACGTCAAGATAAACATGCACCTAGGGGTTGACATCGGTGACAAAACAAAATCCCTCCCAGAAACTTGTCATTCGCCCTAAAATCGACTTAAATCACCCTCCAAAACCCGGAGCGAATAATTAGATCAGGATTTCTGCTTTTGGTCAGTTGTCAGACTCCTGCGCGTGGAAACCCTCTAGTATATGGAAGAAACGTACTGGGCGCCGAAATGTTGGAGGCGTCTTTGATAGGAGTAGGAACGGTGCTCCGTCTCGAAAGGGACGCGTGTCAATTGGTCAAACGAGTGAGGCAAGAGGCAAGCAACAAATGAGTACCCCCCCCCCCGCTAGTTTAAGGAGACAGACTACTTGGAAACAGTGTGGGAGAACACGCTTTCCAGAGGCGTGCCGGTAGTGTACAACATAATTATATGATACTGGTGCCGGCTGATGTTATACCCTTTTCAAAATGATACTGGTGCCCGTGGTATATATTAGGAACCTTTTTTTCAAATACGTATACGTCGGGGTATATAATACGCCAGCTGTGAGTTTTGTACAGCAGAAACCGAAAAAAACGCCCCAGGACTTGTATCTGATACGCGCTACATCCCCGGGCGCTAACGCTGCGGTACTGTTGTACGGCGCTGTATGACGAGCACAGCAGTAGCGGTGTACCCCGGTAGCCTTCACAGCGCATTGCGCCTTGCCGGGTTTGCCTCAGTCCAGCCAAGCATCCGAAAACGTAACTTTGCCCTTAGTGCACACAGAACATTGGACACTGTCAAATACTCACCTAAACTACAACCCGCAATATACGCAGCAAGCGATGCTGCAGTTAGACGGAGAGTCGCTGCAGCACGGCCAGCCAGGGAGGACACTCTGGGTTCTGGATGCACCTGAACACATAGATCAATGAGGATAACTTACTTGCACCTTTTTTTTTGTGATATCTGATATCTGTGGTAGCAATCGATCGATCTGGGCGTTCCAGATCATTTGAAGGCTTTCGATATGCGGGGTGGAGACTTATTTTTCTGTGTTCAGAGCCCTCCAAACCAGACACCAATGCAGACAGACAGCAGAGACAGAAACAAGTGCGCTGGCTGACAGCGTGGGGTGCATCTGCTGCCCGTCTGGTCATCGTGTCACTGTCTATATCTAGTGGTGGTTCCAGTTTTGGTGAGTCGTTCACTCTCCAGTGCTCTAAGATAGGTTCTGTACTCGCAACATCCTGCCATTGATATTTTCCGACGCTCACAGGTCGACTTCAGAGGCAAAATCGGCACACGGCAGTACATTCTAGTACTACAGTAGTAGAGTGGTGAATGAGGCAAGATTGCCTCGTGCATGCAGTTGGCCGTGTGCACATCACTGTAAGCAGTACAGCAGCAGCAACGGGTATCTCGTACTGAACTACCTGAGTAGAAATAATACAAAGGAAACAGACAGGAAACGGAGGAAACAGGAAAAAGGGACCGTACAGAAATAACAGCACGATGCCTAGGTTCTACCGCTCTACTAGAAGAATGGGAGTAATGAGGATTTATTAGGCCGTGTGGAATCTTCAGCATGTAACTGCATTAGGCTAGGCGGGCCGCCGGCACCCCTACACACCACTCTATTGCAGTCTGCCTGGTATTGTTGTAGAGTCCTGCGTTGCGTTGTTCGAGCAATGTTGCACCGGTATCAGGTACCTGGTATCATACTATTTCAATCCGCCAGCTGTAAATTCGACCGGTTGAGTGGTCGATACTTACCGTATATATGTGTTAGAGGGAGACAAGGGACGTGCCTGATAAGGGACGTGCCTGGTACGCAGCAGCAGCAGCACCAGCAGTATATACATATCGAATCGGCCAGGGGTCAGGGTACTAGTATGCTAATAAACCGATCCCACACCACACAATCCCTCCATGCATGCTGGTGTTAGGCGAACTCAAGGAGAGAAGGGCTATGATGCTCGTACTCGGGGTATAGGAGAAGAGGTGGATCTTCGACGTTCCACAAGAAACCAACAACATCAACAACAACAACAGACGACAACAGCAGACAACTTTCCGTGGTATATACTAGAAGAGTGGGGGTAAATGAGGATTTTTCCGTGAAATCTCCATCATGTAACTGCATTAGGCTAGGCTGGCCGCCGGCACACTCCTACATACCACACACGTTATTTCATGTGGTTTCGTACAGGCATGAGAGATACAATATACAGAGTACATGACACCTACTATTAATAACAAGAAACAAGGTATATTCTGAAAGCCAAGGTGAGATTGACAGAAACATAGGAAATTCGGGAGCCATTATACTGAAGTTATTGCAGAATGCACCTTTTCTCAAATAAAAAATCTAGCTGAGAGCCAGCTTTCCTGTTTCTGATTAGGTGTCCGATACTGCTGTACAGTACTGCTGTATACACTAATGATGTGCCTCGTCTTTACGCAGCAGCAGCAGCATCAAGCCGCAGTTCATTGATATGCACTTTGGACCAGTCATAGGTCAGTGTATCATATATACGAGTAGACCAAACCTTCTCCACACGCAACACACCATATACAGTACGGCACACCCTCGGCACACC
>JBBMKB010118057.1:0-20538 GCA_037833945.1 Alaria marginata
CAGTTGTACGTTTTGTTTGTATCTATTAGTAGTTTAAAGTCTTGCCGATTGGACCGTTCCAACAACTGATGGGCCGTCTTTTTTGTATATCGTGTGTTGATAACTATGCCCTAACTCGCACGAAATGTGGGTGTTTTAGGAGGGGGCGGCGTTATCTAAATTTGGATTATACAGGATCTTGTATAAATGGTCTAGATGATGATCTTTCTGAAGCAGCGGCCTCTGGCACCGCCAACGGCAACCAAAGGAGACGTCGTGATTAGAGCCCAAATCTCCCGCTTTCTGGTTTCTTGTTATTCAAATAGATATCCTGTACTACTGTACCTGGTATATGGCAACGTTCTCTTTTTTATGGGCTGAAGGTCCGGCAAGACGAGGAAGCGTCTGCCACTGCGAATGGCAACAAACGGCGACAGTGCGATCCGAGCACGCCAACTACTCCTCCAACTCCTGCCTCCTGATACCATCCCTGTAAATGTCAGCCTGCCTTTTTTCACGAATGTTCCTGTCTCACCTGGTATTATTTATGAAGAGTCCTGTACCGCTGTGTACGTATGTATAATATATGTCTTCGTTTTCTTGCTTTTTTTCTGGACAGGTCCGGCAAGAGGCGGAGGCGTCTTCTGCCGCGAAGAGCAACAAGAAGCGACGTCGCGATCAGACCCCGCCAACCCCGCCTGCGGACGACGAGAAGGAGGCTGGTACGGACGTTAAGAAGATCGTTCGCATCCGAGCGAAGGTGCACTGCGCCGCTGCCGGCATGCCCGGGCTCGACGCGCCGGCAAGAACCGAGGGGGAGGATGACGGTGGAGATGACCCGGGACTGCTCCCTGACTGGCACCCTTTGCGAAAGGTGTGTTGTTTGGTATCTGGTACTTTTTGTATGTTTTTTAGAAATTATTTTGTGACTTCTTCCTAAGCTGTCGCGGCACCCTTTACGGAAGGTGTGTTGTTTGGTATCTGGTACTTTTCTATATTTTTTGAAATTTTTGAGAGACTCCTTCCTAAGCTGTCGGCAACAAGTTATTCATATTTGGACACCTGTAGGGGTTGGGAAAAGGATCGTACGAATCCCTTTCAGAGCTTGACCCTCGTTTTTTCGGACAGAAGTTCTTGCAATTCGCGTGGGGTCATTTTTGCGTCAGGAAAAGGGTTGAATGAACCCTAATCTCTCTACCGTACCGTTCTCGTGTTGGGCATGGTTGTTTTTTCCCCCGGTGAGACGTAGAAGCCGAGTTGTCGAGGCAGGTGTGCTGCGCTCTGAAGACTTGCTGCAGGAGAGTGGTTTCAACCTGTTGTTCCGGCTGTAGGGGTTGGGAGTTGCACAGAGGACACACCACCTGTTGTTCGACAGTGCTATTGGTTGAGGGTGACAGTAGATTCGAATATAAGGAATCCTAACCCCGACCCAATCAACCCAAATTTAACACCTCGGACAGGTCGTCAATCATCTATCTCTGCTTGATGATCTAGATCTTCAGGGGAGATCTGTATGGGCTAGCTCATGTTGCCCGCTAGGAGTCGTACGATCTGTATGATCTATTAAGAGCAAATGTTTCATGGGTTGGTTAGGGTAATACTCTGAAGATACAGGTCCAGCATAACAGATCATAACGGCAGATACGGGATGTACTAAGAAGATCTGTATGATCTGTCCGAGGTATGGAAAGTTTAGCATTTAGGGGTATTCCTATTCGTCTGTCTCGGATACAGCGTGGGTCAGGTCAACCATTGTGTCGAACGAGCGGTACGGTTTTTGCTTGCGGCGCACACCCTGAATTACGATTTTTAACCGCAACCCCCTACCGCACCGTGTTTTGGATGTTTTTTTTTTTTGTTTTTTCCAGTACGAGGTGGGACAGGTTATCAAGGCCCGTGTGCTGCGCTCTGAAGACGTCGTGCAGAAGAAGGACTCCAACTTGCTCTTCCGGCTGTTGGAGTTGGGAGTTGCACCCACCCTGGATGGCGATGACGATGAGGGGGAAGACGAGGCTGAATTGCCGGCCGTGGCTTGGTGGGGGCAACGCCCGCCTAAGATGGGCGAAGTGCACAGGTAATGGAAACATGTTTTAGACTCGATACCTTTCCCTGGTCATGCATGAATTCGGATCCTGTCTGATTTCGACCAACTAGATTTGGTATTACAAACACGTGTTATTATTGGTCTTGTCTGTATTACCCAACCTGGTGTTTATTATTGCTCTTGTCTCGTGACCCACGTGCTAAGAGTCTGGCTGCAAGCTGATGTACGAACTACTTTTTGTGTACCCAATGTAGTCTAGTTGTATTGTTGTGCCTCCCCGGCCATGGACGGTTGTTTTGTCCCGTATCGACCGTCCCGGCCACCGCCCCGATGCTGAAGCCCCCCCTCCAACGGTAGGTCCTGAAAAGGATCCATCCAAAAGAGGGGGTGCGGCTCCGGCGCTGGTGCAGCGGTGTGTTAAGGGGGGGCTAGAGCAAATTCCATAAGAGGCACTTCGGCGTGGCCACCGTTAGTTCGATCGCAAGATCAAGCATTTTCACACGGGGTCGCTATGAGAGCCTCGTGACATTTTGTTGCATAGTTTGATAATTTCCTTGTCTCGTTTTGATGGGTCGTTTTGATGGGTTTCCCATCAGATTTTTGGTAGACGGCGGCTATGAGGTCGATATGAGAGACATGGCATCAATTGATGGGCTTGTCTCGTTTTTGTGTGCCAGAAACCAAACTCTTTGTCCTTGTACTGCAGCAAGTATCCTCTGTGCGTTGTTCGCTTGATGGGGTGCCTAACAACCAACTTCTTGTCGCGGATACCTCTTTTGCGTTGCCTGCTTTCTTCTGTGTCCGGAAACCAACCCCTTATATGTTGCCTCCCCCTTCCTAAGTAAACGTACCAGTTATACCCCTTGTCCTACATATTGCATTATGTCATCAAGTAATGGCAAAAATAATCACAAGCTTATTGTCGCCCTCGCTTGCTTGATGATTGATCAGGGGGGTAGTGACAGAAGTGGCCAAGCACGGGGTGCTTGTATCCCTCTCCGCCTCCGTTCGTGGCTTAGTACCCCTGGCGAACATCAGCTCGGACAAGAAAGTTACCAAGAACTTCGCGGCGTTATTCAAGAGGGGGATGGGGGTCCGCGCGGTTGTGCGCAGCGTCGAAGAGGAAAAGAAGCGCCTTATCCTATCGCTCGCAGGTCTGTCAGTTGTTGTTCATTGCATTGCCAAGTACAGTACGCGACAGCAGTTAAGAATCTCCTATTTTGGCTAAGGCTCGCGGCTTATTGTGATGCCAACGTCGAGCGCAGGCTCTTAAAGGCTATTTTATAGGATTTAGAGTGGTGTCCTTTCCGAGCACAGATGCTTAGCTGTAAATTCTGAAATTACATGAAAAATCAGCCTGAAATTCTTACCTGCCAAATTTCTTGACACATGTCGCGTACTGTATTGATCCGGGTCTGGTTTGAACTCTTAGTTTTGTGTGGTGTTATACTGTCATTTTTAATTGGACAAAAGGGGGGCAAGAATTAGAACTTGTGGTCGTTATTCAGGAGGATGGCGGTTCGCGCGGTTGTGCGCAGCGTGGAAGGGGAAAGGAAGTGCCTCACTCTATCGCTCGCAGGTATACATGTCAAAATATTTTGTCTAGATGCGGATTTCGTTTGGGATATGCCTGGTATTTTGTCAGCAATATTTCTTGGGATTTTTGCTTGATTGTTTTAGCCTTGCTCAATCGTTGATGTACATGATACAATGCCAGTGCCCCCCTCCCGCCCTGGACACCAATCTCATTATCGTCTATGGAAACCCTTGCTTCTATCGTACAATAATTTTGTTCTCGTTTCACACTCGCTTAAAACCAATCCCAACTTACCGTTTTTGGAAACCCTTGGCTGGACCCCTTCCAGGCAAATATGTCAGAAGACGGCAGTTCCACCCCTTGACGGACGGCATTCCAATAATTTAGCTTGACTGACGTCTCATTACTAGGTTTTAGTGTGGAACGCTCTGTTTTACACCCTTGACCGCTGTACGTTTCCTCTTGACTGACCGTCTCCTGACATATTTGCTTCCAGGCGTACCCACCTCCAAGGTGCTGCCCGACGCCTCCCTTCCGTCCATGCTTCCGGGTTTCGTCGCGAAAGCCGAGGAAGCTACGGTAGCAGAGGGAGGCTCCACAACCTCCCCCAACCCTGGAGAGGTAGTGGAAGGGACCATAGACCTGGGGGTCAAGGGCTGGGCGCCGCCGTGCCTTATGGTAAGGTTGGACGGAGGGGTCGGCATGGGTCGGGTTTGCGTTACTGAGGTGGCGGAGGAGGACACCTGGGGGAAGGACCCATTGAGGCGGTGAGTATTTTGCCTTGTTTCGTGGTACTGTTTTATGTTTTTGGTTATCTTACGTGCCTGATGTTATTTATTCCAGGTACGAGTAAAACAAATACAAGGACTGGTACGTAAGGTTTTGAAATATTGGTTGAAATATTGGTTGGTCGCTCGAGAACTGTTGGTGTGCTGCTTGTTTCTAGTTATTTACAACTACATGCCTATGTATATTTCATTATGAAGTTCTCTATTGTCATCAACCTGCAGAGTGAAGGCGCCTTGAAGCCTATTGTTGTGTTTTTCGTAAGCGTTGTGTAGGATAGCAATTTTGTTTTACGATTTACCGATTGTTGTGCCTCCCCGGCCATGGACGATTGTTTTGTCCCGTATCGACCGTCCCGGCCACCGCCCCGATGCTGAAGCCCCCCCTCCAACGGTAGGTCCTGAAAAGGATCCATCCAAAAGAGGGGGTGCGGCTCCGGCGCTGGTGTAGCGGTGTGTTAAGGGGGGGCTAGAGCAAATTCCACAAGGGGCACTTCGGCGTGGCCACCGTTCGCTGGATCGACCAGCCTTTATTGGCGCGTAAGATCAAGCATTTTCAGGCGGGGTCGCTATGAGAGCCTCATGACATGTAGTGCAGCAAAAACGCAACACGTTAGCGTTTCTCGTTTTGGTGTGTTTTTCTTTGAGTTGTTGGACGGGTATTTGAGCATCGTGATACTGCAGGAAATGTGAACTTACTCGTCTTATTTTGGTTTGTTTGGCGTACACCCTTTAAGTTGTTCCGTACACCGCTGCGTACTATATGAGCACCACGGATAAAGTTTTTTCTCAGGTGTTTTTAGTTTTTGGCGTAAACTTTTTTTGACGTTTTCCACTTGTCCGACATTGTCGGCAGTTGAGGAGGCAATCGATACGATATATCAAAATATCGAACACATGCGAAGTTTCGATACATTTTATCGATGGTCTTGTCGGCTACCGACACCGTTGGATAGGTGGACAAAGTCGAAAACATAGTGCATACAATTCAAGAACCGCGTATACATGCTATACACGCTAAAAAAAACGGCAAGGCCAACGTATATAATGTGCTTGATACGATTATATGCGTGACATGCAAGCACGTTATTGACTTGGATGCATTATGTCAAGCGTTTGTTCACGATTTCCACCCGTCCAAAGTTATGGGGATGTCAAAACGCAATAGATTTTAAATGATTTATCGAAAATACGTACTTTCGATATATCGAAAGTCCGATAGTTTGATACACAATTAAACCTCCGATACGACGATATCCACACATACCGACTTTCGATGCCCTTCGCCCACCGTGAATTGATTAGGTTTGTGGACGGCCAGCGAGTTAAATGCCGCGTTATCCATCAATCGTCGGGGTCGAAATCGAAATCGGCCGTGAGAAGTACCGGTGACGGTGACGAAGGTAGTGATAACCGCGACAGCTTTGAACCGGTGGAGCTGTCCCTGCGCGAGTCGCGCCTTGATCCGGCAAAGGACGGGGAGGAGGCAGCCAGGCGAGAGGATGCTCCGGAGGTTGGATCAACCGCCAAGGTAAAAAGAGCAAAATACGCTATATACTACTGTATAATTCTAGCTGCCTAATCCTATTGGCGATTCGAGGTAATATGGCGCGGTGTCCCCCACTCATTGTGTAGTATCAAGACCCTCATCGCATCGCTATATGGGCAGCCATTGCTTTGTTTTCTGCTCTCAGTTTCAAATGCCGGGTGTTTGGTGCTTATTTTTGTTTGTGGTATTTGTAAAGCTTTCGTTAATAACCCTTTTTCTGCTGCCGGGTTGATCCCAACACTGTGGTTAAAGTAGTGTCCCCAAACCGGGCGCGCAGTTTCCAAATGGATAAAAAAACGTAGCAGCTGAAACCCCCTCAAGTTCCGACTGGCAGTATTTTGTAAGGACATTTGAGATGTATGTAATATACACCGCAGAAAATTTGCAAAACTTGACAAACATGTCAAATCTATTTTTATTTTGCTGACCCGCGGTTGATTTGTGTTTTGTGTTTTTTTTTGTTGGGGCAGTGCTACGTGGTCAACACGGGCAAATCCGGCTGCTTCGTCAGGCTTGCGGGAGGGGTCTCCGGGCGAGTGCTGCTCAAGCTCCTGTCCGATAGATTTGTGGCCAACCCTGCACAGGAGTTCCCTTGTGGAAGGCTTGTTGCGGGGAAAGTTCTCACCAAGGTGGGTGGATGGCTTTGATTTAGTTGGATATGTGTCAAGACTTAGCCCCTGACCGCATTTTTTTTAACTGCACAGGAGTTTTCCCGCATGGAAAACTTGTTGCTGGGAAGGCCCTCACGAAGGTGGGTGTCTGTTTTTTATGCCTTTCGGCTTTATTTTTGTATTTTCGTTTTCGTTTCGAGGGTGCATTCGGTGGGCTATTAATTTACTCTTCCGAAGGGTATCCCAGTACGTGACTCTGCCAGTCCAGTCAATCGAATAGCCCAGTCCGATGAGACGGACGGATCAATCCGGTGAGACGAACTTCCCTGTCGGCGTCGAGTGGGATTTCGATCGTATGGGTAGTGACATTGCCTTATGTACTGTATGTACCGAGACGAACAGACCATTCCAGACATTTGAACAGCCCAGTTCGGTGAGACAAATAGACCTGGGCGTCGAATGGAATTGGTGGGGTTGTGGGACTGGCTTGTATTCGTGTGTAGGCAGTACAGTGGTGAGAGAGCAAAAGGGTCCCGGATGATTACCTGAATTATCAGAGCTAATCCACTGATTCTTAAATGGATGACAACAGCCATTCCCAAAATATCTATGACGGGCTCGCTCTTTCACCTCTTTGAGGACTGCGTACGTAATGAGATGTAGTGTTTGTTGTTGACATAAAGTAAAACCGCGCATGTACATGCGTTCGGCGTTCAGACGAATTTGGATATTGCTTGTGGGGATGGTTTTTGGTCTAGTCTTCTATGATGGTCCAGGGTAGGTTTTGGTTTACCGTGTTTCGGCTAAGTATCCTCTTTAGAACTACTTTTACTAATATACCTGGTAAATGTATACAAGCTTTTGGCGACAAAGTAGTTGAAATTTGTGACAGTAAAAGTGTTCATTAGCGTTGTGTGGTGAAGTCCTTTACGCTTGCGACGTCCATGGTATCATAAAACATGGTAGGTTTAATCTATTTTAGTGGATGTGGTCTTGGGGTGCAAAGGTTTGAATATTGATAAAATTATAGGATTATGATAGTGGTGGTGATAGACGGGGGGGAGACGAGCAGGACCCGGATGATTACCTGAATTATCAGAGCTAATCCACTGATCCTAGAATGGATGACAACAGCCATTCCCAAAATATCTATGACGGATCCGCTCTCTCAAAATAGTTATCAGCGTAGCGTTAGTTAGTCTCCCATCGATAGCTGGTCGTCCATAGGGTAGATCGTTCTTGATGAGAGGGAGAAGCAATTGCTGGTACCATTGGTGTCCACGGGCAGCGAAAAGTTAGACACGAGAAACACGAGCAGGGTCCGGCTGATTACCTGAACTATCAGAGCTAATCCACTGATCCTTGATTGGATGACAACAGCCATTCCCAAAATATCTATGGCGGATCCGCTCTCTCGAAGACTAGCTTGTTTTATTATAGTATGCCTAAAAGTATCAGTACGGAGTATAAAACAGAGTACAGCAGTAGTATAGTCTATTAACACGACTGTGTTATCATATTTGGCCCCATAAGTGGGTGGTTGGCCGTATATGGTACAGGAGATATCATCATTTCTGTTAGGGTTAGGGTCAGGCCCAGCGTGATGTGTCTTGCCTACTAGGCATTTGTGCTGTTTTCATTTTTTAAGGCAACGTGGGCTTTCTTTGGGGGGAGGGGAGATTGTTTGCAAGAGCAGTGTTAGACGGGAGGAACATGAGCAGGGTCCGGCTGATTACCTGAATTATCAGAGCTAATCCACTGATCCTAGAATGGATGACAACAGCCATTCCCAAAATATCTATGACGGATCCCGCTCTCTCCTAACAACTCTTAAATATGCTTATTTTGCCGCTGGTTACCTTTGGTTTACATTGTACTGTCTCGCAAGGATGCAGTTGACATTTTTTGTTTTGTAGACAAGCTGCGGTGCTGAGGGTGTAACAGCTATGGTGCATTACCTCAATTTAGCATTTCCAAAGTTCAACTTGTGTACGACAGATGTTTGGCTAATGCTGTACTTTGCTTCACGAGCACAAGTAACAGGTTGTTGTTCTTTTGTGGTGTAGAGCTCTTATCGTACGCGGGAGGCGAACGAGGCAGGATTTTGCTGTAGTTTGTAGAGCTCTATTGAAAGGCGGGAGGGGGACAAGCAGGATCCGGCTGATTACCTGAACTATCAGAGCTAATCCACTGATCCTTGATCGGATGACAACAGCCATTCCCAAATATCTATGACGGGTCCTCTCCCTCTCCCTTTGAGCGTAACGTGCTAATATATAACTGAAGTATACCGTCCCAAGCAGTTGTTGCCGAAAATGAGGGCATGTTGTGCATAATAGCTGCACTGTACGAGGAGGCGGTACTTTAATAATTCTACCGTTTTTCTGGTTCTCGAGAGGAAGGAGGTGGTGGTGGTCGGTATGATGGTAATTTAATTTTGTCTGTTTGCGCCCGTTGCAGCGGTGTCTTGAGTTATTTGATGTGATAACTATCTGTGCCGCCTTTTGTCCCTATTCTGTATTTTGTGCGCCGTTAACACCGTTGTTGGTAAGTCCTGTGCAGTGGATAGTTCCGGGGTTCAAGTTTGAGTTGCCCAGGCGTAGAAACTTATTAAGAGACCCATTTTTTTCCAAAACTACAACACACTTCAGCTGTGGGATCGAAAAAAGATGATCGAAACTCATCTTTGCAAGCTTTGTGTGATACTCCGATAGCGCGTATTACTGGGTGTGAGACCTACGAGTATATATAGTATGTTAGTATTAGGAATCCACGCAAGCGGTAGGGAGATCAGCAGGACCCGGATGATTACCTGAACTATCAGAGCTAATCCACTGATCCTTGATTGGATGACAACAGCCATTCCCAAAATATCTATGACGGATCCGCTCTCTCTGGTCGTGTTACAACGCTTGCAGCTTCCCGTGTTGTAGGCAAACAGTGGTTTCATCGCCATACAATCGTCTGGGCTGGCCTTTGTTACGTGACGGGTTACTTGCGTCGTGGCTAATTTTTTGTTGCTTCACTCGAAGTTTTCATGAGTGTTTATTTTTCCCCCCTCTTGTCAGCTTGCGACACCCCGGGGGTTTCAAGCGAACCACATACATCCCGAACGGCAAGCTTTACCCTAATAATGATTCGTAACTAGCCACAGAGTAAGCACCTAAATTGTCCAAGGTATCTGTTTGGGCGGTATGATAGTACCAGACGCTTGCTTGGAAACTATGTTAGGGTCCTGGCGCAATCAACGTGTTTTGAGTTTTGAGATTGCGACTTCCTCGTCCACTGCCTTGCTTTGACGACCTTTCAGCAGCCGGTGATGTTACGACCTTCAACATGATGCCCATGAAAAACAACGATGGACAGCCCTTACAAACAAATAACTTGCCGTTTACTGTACTGTTCTGTACTACCAAAAGTATCCTACTCCAAAACCCAAATTGTGTGTGTGCGGTTGCTTCAAAAAAAAAGCCTGCACGGGTTCCATGTAGGTTGTCCACAAATCTTGTGTGTGTGGTTGGTTATTAATGCGTTAACCTTGTTGGTTTTTTTCCCGCCACTCTACGCGGTGCTGTCTCTTCTCGTTCCTCTTCGCAGGACGAAGCTACGGGCCACGTGTCCCTTACCCTCCAGCCGTCTGCTGTGCTGGACGGTAAGGGGGGGGAGGGGGGCGGCCTTTCGTGGAGTAGTGAGAGTCTGAAGGCGGGTCTTAAGGTGAAGGGGAGGGTGGCCGTGGTGAAGGACTTCGGCGTCTTCATTCAGGTCGACGACTCCGAGGTAACGTTAAGATATATATAGTTGGTTTGTATAAATGAACCCTATTTCGGGGGACCATAGTAAATAGGACCAAATATTGTTACTAAACTTAGGTAAATATGTTGGGTTTTGTGTGCAGCGTAGGTCCCTATTTGTTATGGTCCTCCTTCCTGAAGAAGTCATAGTCATACATATTTTCCTGAAGCAAATCATACACAGCACCCTGAAGCAAATCGTACGCCCCAAACAAGAAAATGTAAGTGTCGAAATCAGAACTCAGCATACGCACTTATCAAAACGATTATTGTCTTGTCTTGTCTCCGGCCGTCGGTTTTGCTATATACTGGTAGACAACAAGGGGGGGGCGGGGCTTTTGTGGAGTAGTGGGAGTCTTTTTGGCGGGTCTTTAGGCGAAGGACTTCGGTGTCTTCATTGAGGTCGACGACTCCGAAGTGACACCACTAGATGGAAACCTTACACATGTCCGGCAGATGATCTATCATCTATAGATCATCTATCCCCACCTTATGATCTAGGTATTTCAAAAAGGTCTGTCTGGTCTAGCTCATGGTACTGCGCGGGAGCGGTACGATCTGTATCATCTAGCTCACCTTTTCTGGGTTGGATCTGCACTGTATACATGCAGATCCCGTATATACAATATCTAATTACGGCAGATACAGGACCTGCTGTATATGCTCTAGATGCTCTGTCCGAGGTGGAGAAACTTGCCTTTTAGTATCCGTGTTGGCCGGTCGGCCGGTCCTGCATATTCAACAGCTTGTCGTAAAACTTGGCGAGCTATATATTGGTGTACATCTCTCTGTGTTTTTAGCTTTTCGCGTTAACCTTTGTACTGGTAGCTCCTGAGTGTCAGGTCTATGCTTGTTGAGGAAATTGTTGGAGCTTCATGTAGAATGTAGACTAAAATGGACATGAAGTTGTTGTACAGTGGTGGTTCCTCTATAGTGCCGGTATGTGCCAGCCGGAAATTCCGGCACTGTAGCGGCAACCGGCACTGCTCCGCACGTTGCCACTACTGGTTGTTATCACCTGTGCCAAGCGATTTCACAGGCACTAAAGCGGGCAACCGGCACTTTAGAGGAATAACCACTGCTGTATTTAGCACTTTGCGATATGTTCTGACCCTTCGCTGCGTGTGTGTTTTGTGTGTTACCTTAATAGGTGCGTGGGATGTGCCATAGAAGCCAAGCCGCGGATCGTTCTATCAAGGACCTCACGAAGGTCTACGACGAAGGGGATCTCGTCAAGGCTATTGTTCTCAAGGTGAAACATGATTTGTCGGAAATGTATTATTTTGAATTTTTAAGGTATACATACCCTGGTATATATAGTCTTGTTGTTAGGTGCTCAAATTATTTAATTACGACCCGCCCTCGAAACAAGAATCGGATCAATGGCACTCCAACGATTTTGGGTCAAAGAGCCTATTAATAATACACCGTTCAGAAAGTGTTTCACCCATCGTAGCAATTCAATACCGCCGAAACGTCCACGACCGTAACACCCACACGCGCCCCCTCATCATGTCGTGATACTCTAGGTGGAGCGAGGCAAGAAGAGGTTAAGCCTTGGCTTGAAGCCGAGCTACTTCGAGGGTGACGCGGACAGCTCAGACGAGGAAGACGCCGGTAGCTCCAGCGAGGACGAAGGCGAAAGCAGCGACGATGAGGTGGAAGATGGGGCTAGAAAAGGTGGCGGCGGCGGTAAAGCTGTCAAAGTTGTCTCGGCGATGGACATGTCTGACGAGTCCGATGACGGGGAGGCGGAAGATGATGATGATGATGATGACAGCGAAGAGGAGGAGGAGGAAGACAGTGAAGAGGAGGAGGAGGAAGATAGCGAGGAAGAAGAAGAAGAAGAAGAGGCGAGGAGTTCCAAGCGACCACGAAGCGTGCTGGAGGGGGGGCTGGGAGGCGGCGGGGGTAGCAAGGGTGCGAACGCGTTCAGCCTTGACTTTGGCAACTTGGGCTCGATGGGCGGCGCTGCGGCTAGCAGCGACGAGGATGAAGATAGCGACGACGAGAGCGACAACGGGGGGGGGGCTGCCGAGGGGTAAGCGGGAAGAATCAGTCTGCTTTGTTTTCGTTTGTGTTGTGTATGGTTGCATATTTGGTTTACACTTTTGGAATTGTATGCACTTGATTGAAGTATAGAATGATATTGTGTGATACAAGACAGTGGCGACGAAATCGACAGCGGCGAGGTACGATTATGAGGGCTGAGCTGTTTAAAGAAGACTCAAACAAGCAAATTCATTGCACTGCATTCGTGTTATTAATAGTACATGCTCTTGTGTGTTGAAAATAATGATTTATCCTTTTGGGACTTGATGTCACTTGGTTATTGTGTTGTGTGTGTTTGGTTCTTGCCCAAACACTCGTAGATGTTGGTTAGACTGGGCTAATTTGTGCAGTACTATTTGCTTGTGGCACTATATGCCTAACGCAAATCGTTTAACGAATTGGATTGCAATTGGATTGAACGACCTGTTTCCTATCGTGCGGCAGGAGCAAGAGCCATCGGTCTCGGAAGAAGGCGAAGGAGAGGAGGGAGGAGGAGGACAGGATCTCGGCGAGAGAACGGGTCTTGCAAGACGAGGTAGGGAGGACCCAGCCTCAACCCTCGACACAAATGCCTCCGTGTCGTGTCTGCTGCCAATTTTTTTCTGCCATGCTCTCGATGATGGTTCATGGTGATTTGATCATAGGGTTGTTGTGACGACGTTTTTTCGCCATCCTATGATGACGTTTTGTTGCGGGCGATCCGGAAATAAACCCTCAGCTAGTTGACTAGACGTCGGCGGCTGATGTTAAACCTTTTTCTTAATTATGATTTTTTGTTATAATTGCCCTCCTATCGATACTGATAATGTTGTTAAGTCACGCTATTATTAACAGTATGTACCTGGTAGCAATCATGACCATATATGACAACGGTTTTTGTCAGGCTATTATGCGATGATGATGATGATGGTTTGATGGTTTTGACGCACGCTTGCAACAGGACGGTGTGCCCGAGACGGCTGGAGACTTCGAGAGGCTCATGGTCGCTGAACCCAACAACTCGCTCCTCTGGGTGAAGTACATGGCCTTCAAGCTGTCTCTCGCCGATGTTGAGGTGAGGTATAGTAAGACTAAATGCTCATTTATGCTGCGCGTCTTGTATGGTTTTATTATTCATTAGTACTCTAGCTTTGGGAGAATGGGGTGGCGAGCTATTGGCTTTGTCTGCACTGTGTCTACACAGGATAGGAGAACGTGTCGTCTTGATGCAAAATTGCATGCGCAACAAAAGCTATTCGTTGCATCACGGCGACTGCTATAAGCTAAAATCGTAATATTAGTATGATACCTATCTGAAACCGGCTTGAATAGCGCCAAAGTGGTTACAAAGGATTACAAAGGGTTCACTTGTTTTTTGTCGATGTCCAGTTTGTTGCTGTTGGCGTACTTCTCGAAAATGTTGATCGAATGCCACTTTTTATCTTTTGTTCAAAACAATTTAAAACGAGTTATCGCTTGCTCTGTACCCGTAGACTAGTCAACTAGGTTACATAGTTTTTGCGTGTGGGCTATGTGAAGAGTTTGATCTTATTTCTCCTTTTTCAATTTTGGTAGGTGTGGTGCGGTGCCCCTGACAGGTTCTCTCTTGTGTGGTAGTGGGAAAAGGGGCCTGGTATCCACATAAATGCTATTATGTAATAATGTCTTTTGTGTCCGGGTTAAACATTCGTGCCAAAAAGGCGGATCTATTTCGATCGTAGGCCGTGGTGCTGGTTTAGTAACTATATCTTGTATATATTGACCTACCTGGTAAGTTTTTTTCTAGGTGGTCTTGCTTTTTACGAGCAAGTTCACAGGTATCATTCTTCCGCCGGACGGGATCCATTTGTCTTGAACATCATGATACATTAGGCGTCTGGCCGAATCCCGAAACTGTTGAACTCACCAGCCCCCAACTACTTCCCATGATTTAATGTTGTGGATGTTATATGATATAGGGTGCCCGGTCGGTGGCGGAACGAGCACTGAAAGCGGTCTCCTTCCGGCTGGAGCAAGAGCGCTTCAACGTGTGGGTCTCGCTCATCAACCTGGAGCACAAGTACGGCAGCAGGGCTACTATGAAGGCTGTGATGGAGCGAGCTTGCCAGAACGCCAATCCGAAGAAGGTTTACTTGCACGTCGTCGAGGTACGTTTCAAAAAGGTTTCAAAAGGGGAAAAGCCAAAAATAAGTTTACCTGTATGTGACAGCCTTTTTGAGCCGTTTATCGTAGCCAAAAAATAGGTATACCTACGTATGATATGATATAGCCGTTTCGGGCCGTTTATAGGTACCCTACATAGGATATCATGTGATAGCCGTTTATAGGTGAACTACATAGTGCACTCGGGAAAAGGCTTCCTGACCTTCTCTGATTGGCCAGTGTTTGTTCTTGTATTGGTTTTCTTTGCACCTTTGCTCTCCCCGCCATCCTCTCAAAACCGATTGCATGATGGTGTTATCACGTTGAATCATATCTCTGAATACTGATTGCGTGGTGGCGTTTTCAAATGGAAATATATATCTGGATACCAATTGCATAATGTCCTCACCATCGTTTTTTTTGTTTTCGTTTTTTTAGATGCACGAGAAAGCGCAAGAGATGGAGGAGTGCGAAGAGGTGTTCCAAGCAGCCGCCAAGAAGTTCAGGCACTCCAAGAAGGTACGTGCAGTACGCCAACAACTCACAGTACATGTTTCCTGTGCTGCTGTGTTCCTTTAGTGCTTTCAACATCTCGCAAGGTATACTATACCAGGTATACGAGAATTCCTAAAACAACAAAAAAAATCTGCCGCGTAATTCCACTCGCGATTTTATTTTATTTTAATTCTGGGGTTGGGAGTGAACCCCTGGGGCGGGTGTTTCCCACCTGTTTTCACCGGTAGCCTGTGTCGAATGGGAATGAACGTTTGTCGCAGGTCATGACATGATAGCGCTACTATTCACAGGTTGGGATGTGGTTTCATTTTTTTTTGTTCGGGTATCCCTCAGTATATCTCGTATCAGACTTGAAGCTTTTTAGCAGTTGATAGTTGTTGGTTCGCGCATCAACAGCCCGAGGGGACCTCCGGGAATGACCCCCCGGGTATAGAATGCGGCGAAGATCAATGCGCAACTGGAACTCCGTATCCTTCGGGAACAGGACCCCTCCTTTTGTAGCGCCCGGCCTCTGACCTTCCGAGACGAGATGTTAACCCCAACAACTCAGTGGGATTGAAAGCCGGGTACATTTACATTCACATTTGACGTGTACTTTACACACACCCTTTATGAGTTTTGTGTCGTTGCCTGCGTAGGGTGTAAAACCTGAATATTTGTTGTTGGGGGTTCTAGTGTTTTGCCTGCTGCGTTGTATTCTACTCGTACTAAACTATACCGGGTAACCTACCATAGGGAATAGGTATTGCCTCATTTTGCCTCTCCCCACTACCGTACCCGTGTCGTTAATTTGACATGTTGGATACTATATCCGAGTACAAAGTAGTCTAGTCGGGCAGCCTTTATTTGGTATAGCGCCAAACTCGTTTAAGCTGGTAGGTGCTATCATCTTATCATACTTGCGCGATGGCCAAGCTTTTGTTCTGTCAATTTCAAGAGTTGATTACTTGCGGGGTAACGTGCGTCACGGTGGCTTATTATTTTCATTTAGGTTTCATTAGCTGTTGCCCCCTTGCCAACTGGCGACACCCCCGGGATTCGAAGCCAGCCACATCCTGAAGTGGAAGCTTGTATACCTTCTATATCCCTGTTAACCTAGTTTACTACTTTAGGTTTAATCGGGTTGAAATGCTGAATGTTCCTTGTAAGATTGCCATGGACTACTTACTCCCTCTTGACTGTTGGCTTGTTTCCCCTTCTTTAGGTGTGGGTTGCGTACCAGCTGCTGAGGCTTCGGAGAGGGGACGACGCTGGAGCGCGACAGCTCTTGCAACGCAGCCTCCAGTCCCTTTCACGACATAAGCACGTCGACGTCATCTCCAGGTAACACACAGTACATTAGGTCTACCAAAGACACTGTCGTTGTGTGCATGGACTACACTTTAAGTTGACTATTAATAGTATTGGTCTATGGTTGATTTCCCCGCTGAGGGTAAAGTTACGTGTCTATGGTTGATTAGGATATATCCCAATTTTTTAGTTGTCTGATGACGCGGGGTGGTGCTATAATGCCCTTTCTCCGTACCGTTTCCACGACCCAACCGAGAAGATGCATTTCTCGAAGACTTTGCACAGCGGGAGGTTCGTTTGTAGATAGGTAATGCATGTTGGGCGTGAAAACCAAGCTCTTTCGTACTTATTTATAGTACCAAGTTGTATTACTTGAATAGTCTACTGCAAATAGTGTCTTACCTTGACCCAATTGCACCATGCCTCAATTGACATCGTGCTTTTTGGACTAACACGCCTACTCGTGCTTTTTGGACTAACATCGTGCTTTTTGGGCTAACATTGTAGAATGTTTCTCTTGGGTGTGTCGGGAGAACGGCTCGCCGCATCACGCCCTCCAGACTTCCACATCTTTCTCGTTGTGCTGATATACCGTAAATAGTTTCTTACCCTTGAGCCCAATTGCACCATGCCTTAATTAACATCGTGTTTTTTATCGTTTTAACGCTGCACGCTAGGTTCGCCCAAAACGAGTTCGAGCAAGGGTCTGTCGAGCGAGGTCGGTCCGTGTTCGAGGGTCTGATGGCGTCCTACCCGAAACGGCTGGACCTTTGGAATGTGTACCTCGACAAGGAGATCAAGGCTGGAGACTTGAGAGCCGCGAGAAATCTTCTCGAGCGACTGGTGAGAAAAATAAAAAGGGCGCTGTCGAATTGGGATAATAAGTGTAAGGCTTCTGGTTATCGAAGCTTGTATTCCAAATGTTGGAAATATGTATCGAGATACGGAGGCGTTCTGCCACATTTTGTTTTAGTTCAACAGAGTGCGAAAAACAAGGAAAGCTTACGTACTTATTTATTTAGCTAGTTGTTTAGTTAGTTAGTTAGTTAGTTAGTTTATCTATTTACCTTAGGAAATTTGGGGAATTTTCGACAAGGCTTGCTTGGAGAAGAGAGCGGTAACGGTCTGCTGCTAACGTGAACTTCTCTCCCCTGCGCCGTTTGTCTCTGAATATGTTCAAACCGTCTGCTATTAATACCATCGTGAACTGTGCAGACGGGCATGGACTTTAACGCGAAGCGGATGAAGGGCGTGTTCAAGAAGTACCTGCAGTTCGAGATGGACCACGGCGACGAGAAGGGGGTAGAAGCTGTCAAGGCAAAGGCCACGGAATACGTCGCCTCTCTCGCCGGATAGCTTTCCCTTCCCCTTCTTGACGCTTCTCGCCGTCGATAGTTTCTCCTTCTTGGCGTTTTGTGCCGCCGATGTTGGCCGGGTAGTTTAGCTTTGCTTTTTTTGCGTTTATATTCGCGGATTTTGACCGTGTAGGTTATGTAGTTTTTATTGTGTGTGTTTAGTTTGTCGCCGATGTCGGCCGGGTATGTACTGTAGCCTTGGTTTTCCTTGTTTGTTGCCGTTGAAGGTGGCGTATTGTTTTGTGTTCCATGGGGTAGTGCCTCGTTCTTCGTGTATGGCGCAACGCAATTGTTTTTAGGAAACCCTTACCCTGGGCCTTGCTCGGTACACTCAAGCGCAGAGAGGGTTCGTGCTCCGCGTGCCCAGCGACTTTTCTTGAGGGCGTGCTCGTTTCCCCGCTGTTGTTATAACCACGTAACTGCAGCGTAGAAGGGGGGGGGGGGGGGTTGTTCTTCCAGAAAGCTCTTGGCCTCTGGCACATCTTTTTTTTTGTGCGCGTAGGGCTCAGGTGTTAGGAGGGTGGGCGCCCTGCCCCTCTCTTTGGAGCGTGCGTGATGATAGGGGTGGATGACGGAGTATCCCTACGGTATGATTTTTTCAAACTCGAAACTGCAAGATTTGCGGTGTCAAGGGTATCCTGCTGGAGTCGATTGGTTGGTTGAAACCGATGGTGGCTTTTATCAACAGCCGGATGGATAGCAATGGCGGGCCTGCGTTGAATGTAAGATTGATTGTGGTAACAACAAATATAGCTGGGCGGGGTTGTGTTGTCTACTGCCGTTCTTGTGAATGTACGCGTTTCTGCCGGTTTGGGGTTGAATGCGCGTGCTTGCGTCCAACACTGATTGTTGGTGAAGAAGGCGCTTGGCTTGGCTCTTGGAACTCCGCTGAAGGCGTTTCAATACTTCAAAAAAAATGCTTTCAAACCAAAACCAACGTGCACTGAGCACTTAATTAAGAGCCTTAGAGCTCGGATGCCGCCGCAAATTACGCCACAGGTTGGCCTGAATGTTTTTTTCTTTCACACCAAGAAACGGAACAAATATCCACAGCACGCTGCTTCTGGTTATTTTATATTGCAGAAAATAGTAAACCCCGCTGATGCTACTCATGTTACAAGTTATACCGCATGATGACAAACGTCCCTTGATGACTCGGGCCGACATTTGGAAGCCCTATCACTAGATTATTGATATAGCGATATGTTATTGATGCTAATAAATACTGTAGTGCCAAAAAACAAGCGTACATTTTCACACTGCTGGAGCCTCTTTCTATCTTCTATGCACAACGGTCTTGCCACCATTTTTGCGTCACCTAGGATACACACATCAAGCCATCAATCAATCACACATCTCATCACATCACCTGCCGGAAAATTGCCGCAATTTGAGCAGCTCTACAGGAGTAGTGGTCCACTAGCCAGAAACACATGCGATAGAATATTACCTGCCAGACATGTTTCCTTCCAACACTAATAATATTACTTGGAATTAATGGGGGATATAGGTTTTGCAGGAGTACACAAGGGCTACCCCTGTTTAGCTCAGGTCGCCCGCGTTGTCTTGAGGGTAAGGTTAAGCTCGCTGTACCGCCGAAGGGGAGTTGCTTCTCCATCACTGCGAACACCGACCGCGTGTCTGCGATTAGTAGTAGTGTGGTCTCCGTCTCGCAGTATTAATTGTTGCTTTTGTTGTTTTTGTTGGTGTTCTTGGCGTAGTCGCTTTGCGCAGGCGATGCGCGCCTCTCGGGAGTTGACACCCGCGAGGGCCTTGAGACTCTTCGTCTGCTTCCGACACAAATCCATCTGTCCGTACACCTGGTCAGACAGTTCAAGTTGAAGTTGAAGAAAGGGAGAGAAATAATTGACCCTTTTAGTTACAACTTTAAAACACTAATTAAATAACAAGCACTAGTAATAATTACTACCTTGTAGTAGTGGTATGGGGTTATAAAGGGGTTAGACTACGATAGGGGGAGACACTTTGAAGGATTTTTTGTTTCGACTACCCTACCTATTAACAGCATTTTGCAAGTTATCGGTCGAAAAGGCTATGTTTCGATTTGTGTAAGAAGCCCGATTTGGTTTTGAGTCGAAAAGGGTCTTTATCGACTGACGCATCCGACCGTATAATAATTGGCCTTGACCCTTTTGTTTCCGTGGTAAAGTTTTGCGAAATTCGCCATGAAATTGTTTGCTTTCCTGCTCAGAATGAAACGAAAATGGTAGAAATGGGGTACCCCCCCTACCTTGGCCTTGACAATGTCTTCATTGTATCATCATTAGTGTCAGCATGTTCCCTGATTTACTGGGGTGTTCTTTTAACCTAAATACAGTTGTGGGGGGGGAGGGGGGGCAATAGTGCCGGTATACTGGGCTGGCACATACCGGCACTGTTAGAGATTTACTGCTAACAAGTACATATAGAAGAGCTCTATTCCCCGCACTGTAGAGAGCAGTGGCACTATTGACAGTCAGCCGGCACTATTCTATTGGGAGCCCCCCACTATATCCGGAAAATGCATGATGATATTCCACAGATCCCTGGGGTTCTCTGTGATTAATGAATCCATGATACCTCCAACAGCTCTCCTATAGATCTGCCAGGCATGATTGTTCCTCGACGGATGTCAGGTGCTGGTTGTGTGCCTTGTGTACAAATAGTGTCCCAACTGCAACCACTATAATACCACTCACTATTGAAACCGGAGAATAAACGGGAGAGCGAAACACGTTCAAGTCATTGAATGGCGAAAACGTCTGCCTGCCCCTATAACGCCATGTTCATCAACTGCTTTGCACCGCCGCTTGACCCCCCCCCCCCTGAATGTTGAAATGTCAATACAAAGTAAGGAAAATGCCAAAAAAGAGGTTGCCAGCAATAGCTGATAGGGCTGTATGGAAGA
>JBBMKB010118278.1:0-20527 GCA_037833945.1 Alaria marginata
GAAGAAAAGAAGGCTCGTCTCGAGGGGGGGCGTCGTAGACGCCGATGAGTTATTTGTCGTAGACTCGCTGAGAGATAGGGGCTCCCGAAGTTGTATGTAGGTCTATGTATCACACGTAGCTTGCAAAGCTGAGTTTCGACGCAATTCCCTTTTTATCGATCTCACAGCTGAAGTGTATTTTTCATTTTTCTGTATATAGGTACTGCTTTTAATAAAAAATACATACTGGTAGACTACAGGCAGGGCTGTTAGTAACATCAATACACCCATCAATGCATCATCAACACACCATCAATAGCACGGGGAGCAATATGATAGGCACAGCGGCTGTATACATTGCAAAAATTCTCTCCGATCAAGTCTTTCGGCTCCAAGGCTCGACGAAGGGACACAGAAGCAGCGTCACTGAGACTACCGGTAACTTTTGCTCGCAAACGCTATTTTGCGCTATACCTGGTACCTGGTATGGGAGAATTTCACGGCGTATTTGATACCACTCTGGATGGAAATGTAATAATCGTTTGGGTGATCGTACCAATACCACACTGGTCCTTACAATTCCGTCCAGAGTGGTATGAGGCACATTCATGTGATAGCGTCATTAGTCATTAGTCATTAGTCTAATGGGTTAAGAAGCTGGCCAGGAGAAGGCAGCTGATAATTGTGAAGATGCGCCGCGCACCGTACAAGCTCTCCGGGTTACAGGTTACAGCCAAAACATCGTACCATGGGTGAGGGGTATTATTAGCTATTAATAGGACTGGGAGGTGACTGAATACAAGTCGCCGACCAGTTATTAGTTGGCTAGGTACTTACCAGATACCTGGTATTTATTAATAGCAAGTTATTAATAGTCCTTTGCGGTAAATTTGCAGTAAATTTGCAGAGTTGACATTTTTGTATCTGACTGGTGCGCTTGCGGCTCGCAGCATGTTTTTCTCGGAGGAAACTAAGAAGTCAGTTCGTTGGCTTGCTTATCCACCCAACTGCGAATAACTACGAGTTTAATGCCAGGCAGCCTTCAAGCCCAGCCAATTAACAGCCCTAGTTTTAAGCACTACTGCTTAAGTATTACCCCTGGTATCATGGTATTAACGTACCAGTGTAATACTAGCTCCGTTGGACAAGCACTATGAACGGCAGGGTATACGTCAAGACTTCGTGACGATCTTAAACTACTGCTGTTGTACTACACGCAGCAGTGTCTACTCTGAAAACTCGTATACAGCTTGCATACAGCGTACCAGGTACAGTACTCAGACTACCAGAAGTAGAAATTGAAATTACGTAGGAGTACTGCAGTACTGCTACTGCGGTACTCAGATTACCAGAGGGAGAAATTGAAATTACTCCAGTACCTGGTACATTTAGTAGTCCTGCTGTTCCGGTATCATACCCTACACTATGCGTACGTACGTCTAAATTAAATGCGTGCTGGTACGATCTGCACAGCAGCAGCAGTGATTGTGTACTCTGAAATTCAAGTTCCCAGTGCTGTAGTGCTTCAAGGATATAGAGCTCTGAGGGGGCCATGAGGACCACAACAACGAGGCCAGACCAGGTACCAGCACGGTCTGCGGCATACGAAGGCGCTGTACAGCGGTATCATAGCAGAAGCACCACCACCGTATCGCAACGCGTAACGTGCCTACGATATGATATGTACGTATAATCGTAACGTTGTGGTCGAGAAAAATACTCATCAAGAACGACACAACGACTCGTGTGAAAAAGCAGGAAAAAGAACAAAAAAAAAAGCATCTCATTTTCCACCCCAAAACAAAAGTTTGATTGCTCCAGCTTTGTATAAACCGCTGTTGGTATGCTCGCAATTGCGGCGCCGATTTTCTTTCTCGTCGTGCACGTGGGAATGTCAAGCAGCTACGCTCCAGACGGCATCGGTTTTAGGCGTTCGACACACAGTCCGCAGACCACATGGACAAGCATCAGCTTGGGAGAATTCAAGAACTTTTATGATACGCAAGTACAGAGGTAGTACAGAGGTTTTCGGCAGCAACGCGAGTACAACGAGTTGTACGAGAGGTTCCTCATCGAGCCCAAGACAAAAAGGCAGAAGAACGTGTCTGTATATACGAGGTTACAGCACAGCGCCGGGCGAAAACGACCAGGGGCCAGCGAACCTCCAACACGAACGATCCCATGGTCCCGGAATCGGCCACCCGTTGGACACATTGCAAAAGGTATACAACACGCTGTTTGACCGAGGCACTGGGGGGGGGTTCACGAGAGCAACTCACCACGATGGCCTTGGGGAAGTAGGCTTCATTCTTGTCGTCCGGGTGCTGCCAGATAACGACAACATACAAGTTGACCGCTAGCAAGATTAGCAGTGCCGCAAAAAGCACTAGGTAAAGCCACCAGTTGGCCTCTATCCCAAGAGTCGCCATGATCGTCAGCCCGCAGCCCTTCCCCGTGCAACCGGCAGCTAAGAAGCAGAGCCCGTCTCTGCAGTCTGCCCTGCAGTCTGATTTTTGTCGGGGAAACGATTCGCCATACCGCCGAAATGCCCCCAATAAGAAAAGCCTCGTTATTTGATCAAAACTCTCGCTTCAAATCTCAAGAAAATCTGGGAGAAGATCAGCAAGCCCTCCCGGCAGACCCCCAATTCAGCCACCTCCTGTTGCGCTCTCTATCCGTAAACCTCGCTGGTATGGCTCTAGCAAGCGTAGACAGCGGCGGCCTAAAGGGTGAACTTGACCGCTCGTTTTTAAATCCATCAACCGGCCAAAACGGTGCCCATAAGAAATTAGATGTAACCGGCGAGGGAAGCTCGCTCGACTTTACTGCTGCTGCAGGTGCTTCTGCTCTGTCTCTCGTTCAAACCACCACCGCCCGGGGGACTGGAGACAAGCTACGGGGAAGAGCCTCATGTGGCGGCGGCGGCGGCGGTGGTGACGAGAAGAGGAACGGTAGAGCCAACAACGTAGAGTCCCACGCAGCAGCTGTACCAGGAGGCGAGAGAAGTGCTAGCAACTCACACGGAGCTCCGCCGAGAGGACGGAACCAGAACAACGGGCGACCGCCAGACACGCCGAGAAAAAGCCTCGTCAATCGTCAAGCCGAGGCGTTGGGTTGGGACACCAAACCGGCAGGAGACACAGCAGCAGCAGCAGCCGTAGTGGCGCGTCCTCGCTATATCTCGCCCCTTCGAAACAGGACTTCTAGTCGGCGGCGTGCTTCTAGTCCTACCGCGACACATTCTTCGTTGCCTGATGTACTGATGCCTTCTTCAACGTCGGGGACTTTTTTCGGGAGCTTCGACGACTCCCGCTACTGGGACTACGCGTTCCGGTTCACTTTGAAGGGGGACATGGGGCATCACTGCAGGGAATGCAAGAGGCCGTTCTCGGTGCTGAACGAAGCCATCGCCGTGAGAAGGTCAGGGATTTTTACTTTTTAGGAATACTCTTTGGCGATTTCCATCCCGCAGTTGGTAAAGCCGAAATACGAAATACTCTGTACACACCTGGTAGTTGATTTAATCTGAGGCGAACATGTTTATTAATACGTCGTAGTGTTCATGTGAAACGCCGCACAGCAGTGTACAGCAGTGCACAGGATCAGTTCGTCAGTGCCGACGTTCCGACGGCGGCCTGGAAGAAGCGAGCGATACCGTATGGATGGGTCGCCACTATATATCGGAGGCGTAGCAAATATTAGGGTGATGTTCGTGGCCCGTGGGCATTTAGACCACCTGGTTACAAAACTCAAACACGGATAATAACACCATAGCGAAAAACGCTGTTGTAGTACTAACACATAGCGAAAAACGCTGTTGTAGTACTGTTGTTTTACCAGTACACGCCAAGGAGATGGCAACGGGTGTACCCAACATATGGTACCCAGTCTTGATCAAGGTCGCGCGAAAATAACAACCTAAATAGTTATTCTACGCACTACGCACACAAGCGCAGAGTTTTCACAGAAAACGCGCAACTAAAATTATCATATTCGTCTCGTTCCGTCAAACACTGAAATGAGCAGCTCCACTCGTACACGCACGATGACGCATTATACCCCCACACTCCCACAGCTTTCCAGCTGTACATTGATGCTTGTCTCCAACCAATCCAACGTATCCGACGCTACACCGTGGACGAGGATATGCTGTGGATAAGTTTTTTCTGGCATGACGTGGTCGTGCACACGCACCTTCAACACCGAGTCAACCTAGCCTAGCCCTCACCCAAACTGACCACGGCTATGCCGTGAATGTCGTTGGCGTGGCATGTTGCATTTGCTACAAACGCGTCGCTCTTTCCTCTGCAATCCCTGACGTTATCGGATTTGACCCACGGTAACTCCTTACGTTTTCCTCCTGCTCAAACATGCGTGCCGTGGGCGTTCTAATAATCCTCGCCATATCCCTGCCGTGACCCCTCCCGTTATCCAGGGGTGGGCGCATTGAGCTGAGGTACCACAAGGATTGTTTCAGCCATATTGCCGACCCGCGCAGCCAGCCGGCAAGCTCGGCGAACGTGGGAAAGTTCGTGCAGTCGCTGAGGGGCACCGTGGCACCCGAAGAACTCTACCGTAAAATGCGCACTCGTGGTCACTGGTGAGCAAACCTGACTGCACGTCGCAGACGGAGCTCCGAAAGTTACGATTTTTTGCGGCTGTACACCAAGAAGCAACCTGGTGCGGGGGGAGTGCATGAGAACCAGCACGCAGTCCGTATCCTCAACGCGAAGGTAAGTAATACTGACTCCTTCGTCCTGTCGAGCCTTGTGTGGCGAAAGCCAAGGCGTTCCACGAGAAGTTGTAACGCTTACAATCCAGGACGAACTCTAGGATGTAGTATCATATGCGGCGGCTATTTTGGTTTGCTCTCACGAAACATTGTAACTCCTCCAATTCTGGACCAACTCTAGGACTTGCTTTGCAGCTATTATGGGCTCCAGCTGTATTTTTGGCGTTTGCCGGAGGCCGAAGTGGAAGTTGGTGACGTTAACCATCCGGTACCTGAAAGTGGCGCTCAGCTTGCACCACGCAGTTTTTCCTTCTCTCTTGGCATAACGCCGCCGCCCGGCCACAACATACGATAGCCTGGTACTATGGTTCACGACTTGGAGGGGCGATGGATCCCGTCCAACAACGCATTCACCCGTCCCATCATCCGCCAACAACAACGTTTGGGACGAGCGAGTGACACTGCAAGCCAGTTCCCTTCTCGGTGCTTCAAAACTACTCGACTACGATTTCACTAACGTTTCTGACCCCCTTGTCCGCCCCTGTTCCGTCACGGTGTTCTTTGGGCCTACGTTTTCCCAGCGCTTGAAGCCCACGGGACTGAAGGGGTTCCGCGGCTTGCCCCGTCTGCCTGCCATCGGCATAGCCCGGCAGGCCTTGCAGATGCGAGTGCGCCACAGCGGGTCGTGTATGAACGAAGAGGGGCAAAACTGCAGGGAGTGCCAGATGACAAGTCGAACGTCGCGCTGGTGGCAAGACTGTGTTGATTGCTGTGTCTTGCCAGGTACGATATTGTTCCATTCTGCGTCCACACCAAGTACCGCTATAGTAGGTGTCACTCACGTTGCACCTCCGAAGCTGCTGTATGGTGGAGTGCGACAGCATTGTGTGTGTTGTAGGTCTTTCTAGCCTACAATATCGGTTCGTAGAAGTGCCGTCCTTATGAGCGTGAGCATGCAGGCGCATTACACTGGTTTATTTTCGCGTGTCTCTACGGAGTAATAGCAATCACTGCCTGCATATACGTGGCTGCATTCATTTTTGAATGCTGGATGTTCGGTACCAGCCACGCGTTATTGTAGCCAATGCCCCGTGTTCCGTGCAACTGCCGTGATACATCTAGTAAGGATATTGGCGTTATTGTTGCTTTGCAGTGTGTTTTCCACGTTGGCACGGTGGGTGTACCTTGCACAAGGAATCGCATTATATATGTCGATGTACGGCAGCAAATGGTCACTACCGCTGTTGGCAAGAGCGAGAATGTCAATCCACCGACCGACCGACCGACCGACCGACCCCCGTGTGCCTCGTTACCGTCCAGATCAACGCGTGATTTACGCCATCAAGCTCATGAGCTCTGATTTGAGGCGTGTGGATACAGTTATGGTGGGGGCCGAGCGATCGTAGAGGGGAGTCGTCATTAGCCTACCCTGCAGGCCAAGTTCCGTGCTTCCCACTTCATGGGGCAGAACTTGGCGTCTTTGTTTTTATTTTCCTACCCGAAAAATCCTGCTCGACCAGCATCTGCGGCTTGATAGGCTTGGGGGCAGTGCGGTCGTCATCTGGTTGCACTGCATTTGGCTAAAGGTCTGTGTGTTTGCCAAGGGCGAGAAACACTTTTTGTTCCGGTGTTTCGGTTCTGTTGGACCGGTGATCCAATATCTTCGACACTTGTTGCTTCTGGGGGCTATGAACTTCTATAAAAAAAATATTCACTGACAAGGTGCTCCGACAGCGCTGCTGGCGCAGCATGCGGTATGTGCGGGGGAGGTCGAGATCGTCTTGCGCATTGATTGCGAAGTAGATCCTGTTGCGTTGGGCCCCTCGTATGATCGCACATACACGGTGAATCGTGAGTTTGACACGAGGGTTTCGGTAATGTCAACGTAATCCGATGTCTACTCGATCCCATAATCAATCGCAGACCACGAACGCCCATGAATTGTGCTGCATCAGTTGCAACCATTGAATTAAGTGCTAGAAATTATATGGACGAGATGCCCGGCAGGAAGGTGGCTCGTGTCTCATGCGAGATTCCTTCCGTTTTCTCAGCTGGTTTGGTGCCAACTCTTCTAGCTGTAGATAAGGGCACCGCATCAGCAGACAGAAACTGTTGTGCAAATCATGATTGAAGCAGGCCATGCAGATATTATGAAGCATGACCGCAACGAATGGGGTCGACCTGACCCCTTCCCTCTCCAGCGTAATGTCCTCCTCCGTCGTACCGACGCGAACGTGTATATGGTCTACTAGGTGCTCTCCGTTGACGTAGTCTGTGCACCCTCGTCCTTCACGCCTCTGGTATGCCATGAACTCGCTATCCACACGCTACTACCGGTACAGTATACCTGGTACATCATGACGTGTGGATTAAAAAAATAGCTGGTGTGCGTCGGTTTCCATCCATGCTGTACTCCCCGTTCGTAATTCGCTTTTTTTTCTGACGGTGCGATAGGGTATAAAACCGCAACACGCAATACATCAAAGAATTGGATGTTTTTTTCATGTACAGCAGTTACTCGCCGCTCACGATTTGCGGTCGCCACCTTTGAGTGCGCAAGATAATAGAGGTTTAACACGAACAACGCCACTCTGCGACGGCAGAGCTGGCGCTTGCAGCAGTCTGTTTTGTGTTGGTTTCTGATATGAATACGTGAGCAAAATGGTTAGCTCCATCTCGCCATACCTGGCTCATACACAGTGTGACGTTGTTCCGTCAACGTCGAGCCACTGTGCACAGCAGCAGCAGCAGTGGTCCGTAAACCTCGAACACACATGACACATGCACGTACACCAGAGTGGTAGCTCTACTCAGCAGATTAAAGTAGGTGAGTTCGGGCCAATAGATGCCTTTAGAGGCACCTGGCTGTATATGGACATAGATGATGAATGCATTACGGTGAGTAAGATTTTACGAAAAAATAGAACAAAACATGGAAGAAAGGAAGAAGATCAAAGAAAAAAAAAGTGGGGTCTGTTGACCGCATACAGTAAGGCCTTTTAGCATGCAACACCCTATTTCCGAGTGAGAGGGTCTGGACCTCAGGCCAACACTATCATCCAAGCCGAGCCATCTATATATCTATCACCTGGTGAAGGACGGGTTTGCATGATGAATGTCTGTCTTGGACGTGTGCCTGAGGACTTGTTCCGACAAGGAGCCGCGGCGACGCCGGTCGTGCACTCACACTTGTTTTCCGGCTCTTCAATCGGGTGGCAGCAGGCCGACTTCAAGAAGATGAACACTGTGGCTATACAACTACTTGTAAACTGTAAGTGCTGCAGCAGTGCTGTTGCTGCAGTTAAAGTAGCACCGAAGCGCTCAGTTGCGCCCTAACGGTAATGACCATAGAAGAAACAAGCGCCCAACCAACCGTCGTGTTGTGGCAGTATCATAGATCAGCAGCAACAGCAAACATGAACAGGGGCAGAAAGGTTCCACCGAGAAGATGATGGATGGATGAACGGATGGATAGGCAAAGGGGTCGAAATATCACGCTGCACATTGTCGGAAGGCAAGCATCATAATCATAGGCAAAGGGGCCGAAACGAGGCAGCAGACCTCAGCCAGATGAGACGTGTGGTTCGAGCTGACACCGGGAAGCGGACAAGCAGGATCTGGTACTCTACCTCCCTGAGAGGCACCGGTAAGTACTGTAGTAGCCATTTCTCAAAGCAGCGGCATTTAGTTAGTGGTAGCAACAGCAAAAGCAAGCAGGGCATACGTCCTGACCAAATTTTGAAAAACAGGGACCCGCGAAATCGCCTACTCTTAATACGAGACACTGTTTACAAAAGCCGAGTGCGAAATACCAAGCCAAAAGATCTGGAAAAAAAGACAAAAAAACTACCCCTTGGTTTGTTTTTCATTGTGACTTTTTTTCGAATGAGTGTGGTGCTGTTTTCTCCATTTTATTTGTCAGGCACCCCTCGATACAACCACGCTTGTTTTTCTCATCATGGCAATGTTTGTTTTGTGGCTGATAATATGCACGTGGGTCCCAAGAGGGTACCGGTATATACCGATGGACAATAAACACCTTGTGTATGCCATTCCAACCAGAATTTTCCCATTATCATTTCTTCAACGTGCACGTATAAATACTACTACTGCAGGTACCAGGTATACTCGTAGTCAAATACCTGGTACATACAGTAATAAATACCTGGTACAGTAGTAAATACCTGGTAGTGCGTATGGCACGCTGAAACACGTAAAATGAATCAATGAGCTATAGCGGCAAGAAAAACGGGTCGACAAACCTGGTATAAATAGCAACGTGCTACTGCTGTAGAGTTTTTAATGGTTCCAGTTTCTGGCTGGGCTAAACATCTCCCTCTTGAACCTCTCCGTTGAAGTCGCCCACAGTTCTTGAGCATCGGTGTAGAAGTGCCGCATCGTCAAACCGATCCACCTCCTCTACATTTGTTTCCTCGGTCTGCGACTTGAGAGGTGTTGCCTCGCTCCTCCTTGGCTACGAGTAGTGACATACACGAAGAAGGCGGTACAAAGAGCCCCCCACGATTCTCCTTCGCAGAAGGTGTGCACAAGTCCTTGTCTGCCCCCCGAGGCTCTTTCCAGCTTCTGGCTCGGCAGCCCCGTCCACTTCGGTCTCTCTCCTGGTGTCATTGAGTCTATGGACGTCGTTTGGCGTCTTGCGACGTCGAAAAAATCACCTTTTCCACCTCTTCTTATTCGTGTGGCGACGGAAGGGGTCTATTTATGTTTTGCTTTTCTTAGCTGGCTAGAGGGGGGGGTAGATACGAACGTAACCCCCCCCGGCGAGACTCGTCCACGCGCATGCACACACCCTGACATGCCCCGAGGCTTAACGGGTCTTTAGAGGGGGGTTAGATGCCCTACCACTCAATCGTAGGGGCTCGTTGGTGCGCGCTATGGGTATTTCTCTGTGATTTGTTTTTGGCTGAAGTCGAGAGTGCTGTATTTGTGTTTACGATCAAGTGGAATAAAACGAGCCCAAAAACAAAAACGTGGATGGTTTGCCAAGGTTTGTTTGGTGTGATTAGTGAAGGCGGCGCCGCCTCGCATTCGTTAATCGTCACCCCTCTTTGCTGTCATGAACGATTTTACTTGGTTTCCATCAAGTTGCTGTGATATTGTCACTGATGCGCATAGTACGACGAGGATTGCCACTTTTCTGCTTGTTGCTCGCTGCAGTTTTTTTGCCGATTGATCTCGGAGTGTGACGGATGTCTTGAGTTGGATGCCCTTCCCCTGATGCGTTCTAACAAGCCACAGCCCTGCCGTGCCTCTCCGTGTTGCTGGCGCCTGCTGCAGGGGCGGGCGAATCGACCCGAGATACCAAAAAAGCTTCAACCAGCAATACGGCTGACCCAGTGGACAAGCTCAGCAAACGCAAGAAAGCCCGTCCAGCCGTTGACGGCCACCGCGGTGCCCGAGGATCTTGAGAACATGACAGGTATAATGTACTTGCAGTCGTAGCCAATAGCGAGCCAACCGTATGCAAGCGGCGACCGGAGCTCCGAAAGTAGTGAGCGACACCACGAATCGGCCTGGTCCGAGAGATAACACACGACGCCGACATACCGTCTGCATGATCCATCCATCCATCCATCCATCCCAACGTAGGACGCGTGCTATGTTAATACTACTATTAGTATAGCAGTTTTTTACCATTTTGTTTCTCAATAACAGGGCTCCTCAACCCCAAAACGTCGGAATGTCATTCTTGTTTTGCAAATGTTTTTTTTGTATATCGAGGCCATGGGTTTGTTCATCGGGTTGCACTTTCAGTTGACTCAACATCTGTTTTTATGTGAGGCATAGAGCTCCTCAAGCGAGGAGCTCCAGAAAAAACAATGGTCTTATACTCGTTAAAGTAGCATGTGTCGTAGGCAGGTGCTGATTACTTCGTCTTGTCGAGTACCGGTAGTTCCGGATGTAGAGTCCTTGTGCCTTCTCGTGGCCGCGGGCTAGACTGTGGCAACGAACAAATGCGATCTCAACAACGTCAGCAGTGTGCTCACCACATGAAACAATATGCCAGTAGAGTTATGTTTTGTCTCTCAGTCGAGGGCGAACTCTGACTCGAGATCACCGGTAGTCCCCCCTCCCCCTCCCTCCCTCCCTCCCTCCCTGGTCAACCCCGATTGCTGAATTTATTGATCTGTAACGCACTGGGCTTAGTGCTCCCAGCACCCGTCGACTGACTCACATCAATGTATTTTTGCCCTCGCTAGTCGCTTTCCGCGCGGTTCTCTTTTCTATGTCGCCGACATCTTCCAGAGACGCTGCGAATAGTAATGTGGAGATACATTAAAACCTATTTTCTAGTTTATCGTCTATCGAAAATCAATTTTGTTGTGAACCCGTCCAACGGGGTATTCGGCTACCTCTATTGTATAGGCTTCTGGAGAGACCAGCAATGATGACCCTGGATCAGCTCCGGTTGCTAGTTTGCGGCAAGTATGACTTTTTCTGGATGCGGCAATGTCACTCGACGAAGCGTTTCGCACGTTTCCTGTCACTGGCGCTAACCTCTTTGCGTCGCCTAATGGTGTATTTCGTTTATCTCGATAAAATGCCGCCGCCCTGCCACAACGCCTAATATGACCCGATGCTACAGAAATTTCGAGATAGAGGAACGATTGATCCCGTGGAGCCACACGTCCGCCCTTGCGTGGTGCGTCAATGCACTTTTTTGGGGACGAGCGAATGACACTGTATGCCCATTTGTGACCCAGTATTGCACTACTCGGCCTGGATCTTGGTGTCGCGCGTTTCCTGCCCCCTAACCCGCCCCTATGTCACCCTCCTATTTATAAGGTGATCCTGAGGAGAACGTCGTCTCAGCAGTTGGAGTCTCGAGGAACGCCAGGGTCTGCGCCCTGAACCGTGACTGGCGTAACCCGGCAGTCTGTGCATGGACCGTCACTGCAAGCGGGTGTAGGACGATAGGACGGGCGCCTTGCTGGTGAGAAGAGTTGCTAGCGCCACTCTACCACAGACAGATATACCCTGATCGCCAAGACGCCGCTGACATGTTACTGCAGTGAGTGGTAGACAGGAACCCAAACACGTGTGTTGGCGCTTTTCCCGCCGAAGTTGTTTTGACGACTGTCATTCGCACGACGGCCCTGTTAATAGTGATGTTCTCGATTATCTCAGTAGTAGGAACGTTAGTGGACCGACCGACCGACCAACCAACCAACCGGTCGCGCCCCCCCCTGCCGCTGTTGTCCATGCTCACGAGGGTTCACGCAGACAAGGTTCCATGCCAAGAGCGAGCCGCGACGTGCGCCGTGCATGTCCGTGCAAGAACATGCCTCAGTGGTGGACAGATACACTTCGAATGGGGATCAAGCGTTCGTGGCTGCGACATCATCGCCTCCGGTAGCAGGGACGGGAGGTATGATTATTTTGGTCTGTAGACCAAGTCCTCGTGTGGGCTTAATTCATGGCGTAAACATTATATTTTAGGTAATGTTGTTTGCGACACCGGTGTGTGCCGCAACCTTGGCGCGGTGTTGTAAAAACCGTATTTGCGATACCGGTGTCGCACACAAGGCTTATTTGTGGCGCCAGTCTGAATATGCTGCAGGTGCACCAGGATACCACATATCTCTTCGAGTACTTGCCCGTTTCGGCTACGCGACAGCTTCAATGGTAGCCGTACACCACCCATGGTAATGCCTCGCCGACCCACGGCGTGTGCCGCAATATGGCATGGTGTCGTAAATAAGAGTTCCTCATGACACCGGTGTCGTAAATATATGGCTTACTTGCGACACCGATCTGAACATTTTGCGGGTGCATCAAGGTGCCAGATATTTCCTCGAGTGCTGGCCCGTTTTGGCCATGCGACAGATTCAATGATGGCCCTGCACCATGCCAACACAGCCCTGCTGGTGCGGAGCCTATCTGGCTGGTGTACCGCGAACGTGGCGCGGTGTCGCAAATAAGCCTCTTATTTGCGACACCGTGTCGCAAATAAGAATTTGCGACACCGGTGTCGCAAATACCATTACCCTTTTATTTTTGGTTTTTCTCGTCGGACGTGAGTGAGTTAAATTCCACCGCGGCATCTATCTACTGCTGTACTTGTATGGAGAGTATGGCACCTTTTCGTCCTGCAGGCGGTGCGATTTCTGCATTTGTTGGTATGATACGGCAGGCAGCTTGAACGCGCGCGAAAGCTGAGATACATGATGAATGGCTCCTCTGTTTCAAATCCGGGTGGTGGTTGGCATAAGTAGTCCATCTCGTCGTCCTTTGTTCCTTCGACTTTAAACTTGGGTCACTATGCGAAGCGTGCATCGACGACGTACTGTAAAAGTGGGGGATTGAGAACGTGTTACGCCGATATTGCGTAGTATGTATATCATATGCTGGCTCCACGTAAGACGAACGCGGTGCTACTCGTACGGCCGTCCGAACGTAAAACGTGAATCAATAAACTAACGGTAAATTAATAATGGACAGGTATTTTTTGTCTGTCTTCGGGCGGTCGGCCACGTCCTAAGCACTAATGTGTACTCGAAGATATATTCTGGCGACGACATAATTCATGAGATGGTGCAGGCATGCTGGGGCGCGAACACAACAGATGCCACCAACGACATTCCCTTTCTATCTCTGGCGTATCGTCCTCCTGCGACATGCCCCCCCGAACTAACAGAGTGGTGTTATTGTTGTTGTTGCTACTGTTGTTGTGTTGCCGTCTTCGCGTTTCCTTGGCCACACCATCATGGGCCAGTTATTCACACGCTTCTGCTGCGCACGTGTTGTGTTGTCTCGAAAAATGTCCGGTATGCGCCCGTTCTCCCGTGCTTTCGTTTCATGTCGTACTCGTCGCTCGTTGTGTGAATGATTGCGGACAGGACGATGGCGCATACAGACGAAGAAGACATACATGTGGGCTTCGGGTCGCGTACTTTCGCGCGCCGGTATTCAACAGCGCCGCAACCGTTTAGAAAGCTTGAAGTTGGAGTATGCAAGATGTGGGCCTAAGCTCGCAGAATGCCACCGGTCTTGGGGTACTCATATGCTCACTGCCTGCTGTAGCGAGGTGTCTGACTAACGTGTCTAGCGGTACAACCGTTGCGGTCTTCGCGACATCGTGCTCGAGAAGTCGACGATGCGGCCGATTTCATTTTTTTGTATGAATCTGATCTGAAAGAAATATATTCTGCCGTTCAAGAGAATCGGGGGTACGTTTTACGTTTTCTCTTCGAGGAGGTCGTATACCTTCGAAGGCTTTGTCGAAGAGGGGACCAAATCGGTTGAACCAACGCAGAACGAGCCGGCAGGAGCCATCGCTCTGCCCTCGCGACTAGCACAGCTTGCTCGCTACCGTTCAGCTTCGGATGACCTTCGGTATGCTTGAAGACAGGAACATGCTTGTCGCCAGGAGTCACGTGCGATGTACCCTGGTGCCTGTTTGGGTTTGTTTGGGTATCGTCTTTATGCCTGTGTTATCGAAATGGGCTCGAATATGCTTTCCCTGCCTTCTAAACTCGAAGCCGCAGCAGCACCCAGTACGTCTACAGCAGCACCAGGTATGCACTACAGTACTACTGGACACCAATCGGTGGCACGGCCAGTCTGTTCTCAGCACACAAGACTGCTTCCACATACTGTGTCGTATTTGCTACCCTCGGATTTGGAATAGAACGACATCGAGACTGTTTGGACGTGTATCATGTCTGGTAGATTTCTACTAAAAGATACCAGGTACATGGCTTTTGAGCGCATGTTTCGCTCGCTACGCAGCAAAATCATCAGCAGATGAACACGAGTATATAGACGACGAACGGCTGACGAGGGCAGTGGCTATGTTACAGACAGACGTAGCGTGACCTGGGTATAAGAGTCGCCGCGTCATCCGAGCTCGTGATGTACGGCAGCTTTCAACAACGCTGTCCGTTCCCTGTCGGTTACTTGCAACCGAACGGATCCGGTTTCCGTCCGAGTTGTCTTCATCCCTGAAGGGTACAGGAGTGCAGGAGTTACGAGGCAGCGTGCTGGATCGCAGCCGTTATGCGCTCTGTGCCTGCTTTCGTCGTCTTCATGAACCCAGAGTCCAGACACTAGAAAGCAAGGGAAAACCATTGAACTGTTACTGACACGAGTCAGACGAGTTTTGCTCGTCGTATAATAGCATCAATGCATCAATACCTACAACAGCCAGTTCGAGATACGCCACGAGCAGATCCAGGCATACGGCGGTGTTCCAGCTCGAGTACACGAGCGAGCGGCATGCGTAAGAGAGCGGTCATGGCTTTGCCAGGAGGTATTGCTTCGTAGTGGGCGCAGATAGGGAAGCTTCAGTATTAAGAATGCAACAAGTTGGCCTGTCAAAACGTTGGGGATACTGCAGCAGAGTAACCCGGCCAGAAGAGAGTTCCGTCGTACCGGTAGTGAGCGTAAAGAAAGGCACCGATAACATACGCCGAGAAAGCTGAGGGTAAGGTGTGCGTCGCACCCACCGTGCACTTTACGGTTCGAATGGTCAGAGTAAATTGCCGGAAAGGATATGATGTCGAAAACATTCCGCAGGCAGGCCAACTGCCCACAGAAAACCTCCGACGAAAAGAACGCCATTCGATTTGGAAACCCGCCTTTGAAAGTGGAAAGCCAAAAGATCAGAGTTCAAGCTCCAGTTCGAAATCACCCCCACCCCCCCCATTCCGCACTTTGCTCCAGACCGGCGACAGCAAGCACTCCACCAGGCAAGACCCCCAGTATCGAGAAACATTCGACAGCACTCCCCTCGCCACCCTACTCTGCACCACTACGTACCGCTTCCAAGAGAACCCGAGCAGAAGACACAAAGCCGAAGCAGCAAATTTCAAGACCTCGACATGGCGACCAGGGCAGTTCTAACGCGCGCGCCCAGCCGATGCAACGGTGTACCCTTGGTCGACGGCGTGCTCCGTGCAACAACGCAGGGCGCGGGGTTTCCTACCCACCTCACTTACGTGGGAAACAAGCTCCCGGTCGCTGCCACGCCGCTGCCCGGAAGAGTGCTGGCGTCCACCCCACCCTCTAGGCGGGCTGGTATGCGGCGTCCGACGATGAAAGGCGGCCACTCCTTCATGAGCGAGCTAGAGCCCATCCACTTCCAGAGAGACAACTTCCACGAGCGCGCGACACGGGCCCCATCATCGAGAATCCGCAAGCGGAATGCGGGCAAGAAGGTGAGCACGTGTTCCATTCGAGCGTTCTGGTTGTGTCCAGTGTGTATCATAGACGACGGCCGCGATGTGCCGCCTTTTAAGGTTTCAAGTCACGCTTTCCGTTGGGTGTTTGCAACGAGTGCCCGAGGGGCCGCGGTCACGAGCGACCTGTCACACTTGAGAGCGAATTGTCACGGCTGCGAGCGAGCTCTGACGTGGCTGGGCGCGAGTTGTCACGGCAGCGAGCGAGCTCTCAAGTTTGGGTGCGCGCGGTCAAGGTCGCGAACGAGCTCTCACGGGTGCGAATAAACGGTATTCCGAGTACGTATTTTTATCTCCAACAATGTGCCAGGTACCTGGTATACTGGTGTGTACGTACCTGGTATCCTCGAAGAGCTGCTCTCTAGATCTTGCGCCGCAAAGTATGCATGCAAACCTAATCCCATACCAATCTTTATAATCCCACGATCCCCGCCCCTCGATTACCCACGTTGCTTCCGATCCACGGCAGGTACAATACAAGCGTGTGTTGACTGACCTTCGGGTGCCCAAGCTCCAGATCGTCGACCAGATGAAGCAAGACGCTACGGCCGCCGACGAGAAGTTGCAGCAGAAATCTTGTGATCTCCAAGAGCTCGAAGGCATTGAGGCCTACCAGAGGGCCGCGGCAGACAGAGCCTGGAGCCGAGCCTCGTCGCTCGACAAGGCGGCGGAGAAATTCGCCGCCGCGCTCGAGGCCGCCAGCTTCGCGGCTGAGGTCGCGGTCAACAACGAGGTCATTGCTCGTGGACTGGAGACGTCACAGCAGATGAAGAGGAAAAGGAAGATTGCCCTGTGGAAAGAAAAGCAAGAAGAGCAGTACGCCAAGGAATCGAAGGAGATGCTCGAGGATGAGCTGCTGCTGGCGAACGAGCGTCAAGCCCGGCTGAGGACGACCGTGGGGATGCTGGAGGCTGCGAAAGCGGCCCACGCCGACGCCCAACGGGTCGCGGCTAGCCTCAAGGAGAAGGCATCTCGCGCCGAGGACCGATCGTGCCGGACTGTGACGGCCGTCTACGTGGGGCGGCTCTTTTCACAAGCTGCCTACTGGACTGGGGAGGGGCGAGGGATGGCGCCATTGCTGCTGGCGATGGATGTGGTGGATAACTTCTCTTATTTTGACGATGAGCAGGTACGAACGCGCGTTTTTATGTATATTTGTGTGAGGACGTTTTTGAAAATTGTTTTTCGTACCGAGTACTCTGTATACGATTGATGGGTATGCTGCACTTGGCCAACTGGCATCAATAGTGGCATGCATGAAACTTTGCTCACTCTCACCCCTCCTCTCCCTCTCGTTGTCTCCGAACCGAAACCGCCGCTTGCTTGCTTTTTTTCTGGTGTATTGCTGTCGCAGGACGAACCGAAGTCGAAGAGAGCAAGGCGTTGAACTGGAGTTATCCTCCGCTTCCTGGCCTGTGTCCTGGATTAGTAGAAGACGGTTGAGGTGGCACCAACCCTTGTAGATGGGTGATCTCATGGGGTGGGTCAATGCTCTATCCGTGCCTGTGACATGATGTTGTGTGATGTGGAGAGTAGTTGTTGCTGCTGTCATGCTATTGATAGACGTTCGACCAGTGTGCGATCGTCCACGGTGCTTCCGCTGAAGTACAGTACGCAGGGTAGAGGAGAGAGAGAGAGCACTTTACAACATTTTTTTTTTCGTTTTTGTTTTTCCACCCGATGTCGTGAAAAGTTTAACTCTAGCTCCTCCAAGACCCGCGCACGGCGGGAGGGGAGGTGATTAGGAAGGATATTATGGTGCGACGCGCTTGAAACCTTTTTTTTTAGTGATGACGTTTAGCATTCCGCGCGTTTGGTATGTAGTCATGGCCGATATGCCTGGTGCGATGCTGATGCCGCGCCTGAGTGCTGTTGTTCTAGTAAAGTGAGGTGCTGTATACTTGGTGATTTGTATTGGTTTTTGTGTGCCGGCCGATGAGGTCAGAGTGGGGTGAAGTAAAGGTTTAGGCCCGATTGGGAAGGGCAAAAAAATAGCTCAATCTCAGGTGTTCGTTTTACGGTGCTGTATCATACCGCGAAAGAACAACTATCGAGATGTTCTATCAACGGACGATTGACTGCAGCAGCCATAAATTCGTGGACCTGACAAATAAAATTTACGTATGGTATATGTACTGGTGTTTGTGTGCCGGCCGATTATGTTAGAATGGGGTGAGTAAAAGTTTATGCGAGTGGGAAGGGCAAAAAAAGATCTCAACTACAGGTGTTCGTTTTTTTGTAGAGCTGTATCATACCTCGAAAGAACACTCTTAAGATGCTCTATCGACGGAACATGTACTTCAGCAGTCATAAATTCGTAGACCTGACAATTAACCAACTAAATTTTACCTGTGTTAGTTAAAAAAACGTGGCGTGAGTGATTTTATTGAGTCGACAAAAGTGATAGCGCTTCCGGGTTGTGTATGAGCAGTCGGTTGCAACGCTTCAAGGATGTTAGGTGGCGGGGAATGTGTGTGCTACTGCTCTGCCTCTCGGGTGTTGCTGTTGCATTTTACGAAGGCATGTGATGTGACCGCTCCGGTGTGCGTGGAGGTGTTGTATTCCTTGACCACACCCACCACAGTCAGGAAAGCAGCGCAGAATTGTTGTTTTGAAGAGCAAGCATGACGTTTTGTAGCTCTGAAGTTGTGTTGTTGTTTGCTCGTGACAAGAGTCAAGGTATGCTGTGGTCCAGATGGAACCGTTTATCAAATGCTTTTGCGTACAACAACTGTAACGAAGTAAGGTTTATCCTGGGTGTTGATGCATGCTGCTTCGTGATGTTTATGGTGGGTGTTGAGTCGACAGACGATAAGTCGCGACCAACAGAAATCACCTCTACCCGCTTCGCATGTTCAGTCGCTTGCGCTATTGTAAGGCCTAGTCTGGACTTGTCGGTAAGCTATTATGGTCACTCCGAACGACCCTGTTGTAGCCTCTGCGCGATAGTTTTTTATTTCTTTAACGAAACGAACATCTCGGATTATTTCTTTAGTTTGGAGCTGATATGTGTATGTGTGTCCAGTGTGTGCAGACAGTTGAAGTAAAGCTCGCTCATGGAAATGTACTATAGGCTTTTTCAAGCGGACGATGGCAGTATTCGACGACGCTAGAGCTGGGGTACGATCATCGGTGGGGGAGAGAGATTTTATGTTCGGGATTTTAGTGTACTTTCCCGCAGATATACGACCTTTACCGTAGGAAGAAGGATTACTGGGGGGGGATAGCTGAAGAGGTATGCATGATCATCTTTCAATTGTATTTTTTGCTACATGTTTCCTGTGTGTTTCAGAAGTAAGGGGGCGCGCTTGTTTGCGCAGCCTCCTCACACTGACTGTGTTTGGAGACAAATAATATATCCGCGATGCCAAGATGCTCGCTTTCGAAATGCCATTAACGGCCTTTGCAGATGCAAAACAACCGCAGAAACGCTGCACGGCATGTAGTGTTTCGAAATGTATCACCGCCAGGGTTGTACTATTGTACTATGCAGTAGTTGCATGCTGTGGATATGACATACCCTGGTAGTGTGCATGGCGCGGAAAACAAGACCGTTTTTGCACCGACGTATTTCCTTCAATGACGCCACGTCAAATTATGCTGCCTTCGCTTCACGTATGATACGTATACGAACATCAAATATCTTATGTCCCTGACGTCCTGTTCAGAGGGTGGCGATGTGACACGACCAACCCAGTTTGGGTCTCAGGGCTATGAAGCCCGTTCGTGATCGCTACGGTCGCGCTTTCTGTATGTATTAGAACCGCCTTGTCAGGTGCTTCGGGCCGCCTTTCTCTTGTGCTCGCAGTCGCCCCCATCCGTACCGTTTAGTACCAGTACTATACCAGATAATTGTAAGGGAAGATAATTTCATCCTTACGACGGCACCAAAAAATAGGGACTTATTTCCTGGCCAGCGTGACCGAATCTCCGTATCCCGTCCGACGACCGAAATCTCCCAAGAAAGAGCAAACCGAGGAACGGTACTGCAGTTATTTTTTACCGGACGGTCATCACCGTGTGACTACTGCTTGCCTCCTGTTCGACGTTTTTTTCTGCTTCCCACTAACGAACACAGTTAGTTGACGACAGTTGCAAATATTTACCCGAGGGCGAGTTCCTAGCGAGAGCCACAGTATTTGAAATTGTAACACTGAACTCTTCAATCGCAGCCTTCGTTATGCTTGCGTTTCCCCTATGTGGGCTTATTGCCCCACCCGCTGTCGCGACGAGACGAGTATTTGTCGTCAATATTTTCAAAGAAAAAAACTGCCCGCCCAGCATCCACCATCACCTATTTTCCCGGCGCCGCCACCCCGGCCCTGTGTCCATTGCCAGAGATGGCGCTTCTGCAACCTGATGCGGCGAAAAATCTTTTAAAACCACACTTTGCTGCCGTATTTTGTTTGCTATATAGGGGTGGGGTATGCCCTTTTTTCGTACTTGCAAACGGGTACTCGTATGATATGCCAGGTATAGTTTTTTTTTTTCGCTTTCCTTCGCTTACGCGTGTATAACATTCGATGATACCTGTATTCATATACAAGGGCTCTGCTCCGCGCGCGGCTGACGCCGCCCGCTACGCTCGCGCCAGGAATACAACACAACCAATTGC
>JBBMKB010118389.1:0-20522 GCA_037833945.1 Alaria marginata
AGTAGTAGTAGTAGTAGTAGTAGTAGTAGTAGTAGTAGTAGTAGTAGTAGTAGTAGTAGTAGTAGTAGTAGTATAGTCGTAGTAGTAGTGACAGTGGTAGTGGTGGTGGTAGTAGCAGTAGCATTGAAGTAGACACTGGGAAAGTAGAAGCTACCACTCCGTACTGACAAGCAGTAGTAGTAGAAAATCGGCGAAAACTGTTCGACCTGCCGAGGGCAAAGTCCGCCAAACAAATACTTGCTCACCCTGGCAGCATCCGGGGGAGTCATTAATCTATACCTTGAAAGAGGAAAACATCTGGAAAAACGCAGCCGGGGTATCACGCAGCCTGCAAAGATGAGTATCGACTTTAAATTCGATCGGACTCACAGCTGACGTATTTTAAATATTTTTTATACAATATATTGAAGGGCGCAGCAACAGGCAAACAATTGCGGACTGAGAACGTACGAAGAATCCCACACACTTGTATACCGCACTGCATTCTTAGTGGGTGTACACAAGCACGTTCCATCTCTCATGCTTCTTTCTACAGCTGTAGGGGGTGTACAACAATATCATTCCAGCGCCATTTGTTGTTGGTGGCGGTAAACAATATACGATTCCGTCCCTCTTTTGTCGGAGGGTGCAAACAGTAACATTCCAGCCGTGACGTTTCCTAATAAGGTGTGCACGGTACCGCCTTACTTAGCCACCAAGGTTCTTAGTCGTACAGGTGTAATCAACAACATTTCGGCCACTGGCGCTTCTTTCGTAGTCGAGTCGTTCTACGATGATAGCCCGCCCAACTTTTACTTAAAGAAATCGCCGGTTTTGAAACCAGCTCCTGGCAACATCTCCTGAAATACGGTGTCTCTTGCCACCCCGAAGTTATCGTTCGATAGTCCTTTGCAAACAGGAACATATATGAAAATATATTGTAAGTAGCATCCCCTGTCGTGTCGAGCAGCCATTAAAAAATCGTTAAAGGAAATCGCTGGTTTATGGGGGGCTATCGTAGAATGACACAGTCAGTCCTAGGTGGAAACATTAACATTATTCAGCTCTCGATTCCATGCTGTAGTGGGTGCTAACAAAATAACAAAATAACACTTAGTCGGCGGCAACGGAAACGTTTTTAAGCCCTGTGAAGTTTCTTCGTATGGGTTGCAAACAACGACATTCAAGCCCCTGGCGCTTCTTAGTAATGGGTGAAAGTGGCAACATTAACATTCCAGTCCTCACATTCCTGGGTGGGTGTAAACAGCAACAACATTGTTCAGCTTTCTCGCGGAGCCGTACCGCGTTGTTCTTAGTAGGTGCGGTAGAAACAACAACATTCCAGCCCTCGCATTCCTACGCGAGCGAGTGTAATTAAACAATAACATTTTTTCAACCCTCACATGAATGAGTCGACCACGTTGCTCCTCGTTTCGACTGGGTATGGTCGTATCGCCAACCCTCGCGAACGGCACAACCCCCCCCCCTCTAGCACTGCACCCACGTCAACCTGCTCGGAAGCAGTGCGTGATACAAGTTATTCTGCAGTTCTACTAGCGTTACTGTGCATGGACCGGTTACCCCTCACGCGTGGTGCGGACGGGCAGCTTCGTTTCGACGGTAGCGGGCCGGTAGCCCTAACCGTGGACAGGACGGACGTTCTTCGCAACGGAGGGCAAGGAAGTGTCTACAGGGGGAAAATGTTCCACGCGGTTGCTAACGGTGGATCACTGATAATGGAGGTACGAGTTGGGGGCTATCGCTATATAAGTAGTAGTGGCTTACCTATTTAATTACGTGCGTACTAAGAGTTAACAGCTAAGAACGCCGGCAGTTGATCACTAATCATGAGGGTATGAGGAGACAGCTAAGAAGGGTGGATCATTGATCGTGCCGGTTAAGCATCAGCAGAGGGCATAGCCAGTTGGGCACTAGCGTTTCACCGTTTTTTATCCCAGGAGAAAAGTCTTCCACGCTAAAACTGACGCCCGATCACATGGAGATGTGTGTTGAGAGGAACCGGCCGAGCACCAGCAGAGGGTAGGGCTATACCGACACGTTTTGTTGCCCCAAGACACCGTCGTTAATGATGTGCCGCTTTGGCCGGAAATGTATGGACCGGTTGGGTACTATAGTACTGTAGTTTATGTTCGCAGTACACCGTCTCGAATGATACAACCACTTTGCACTCCTTACGTCAAAGGGTTGGTGGCGTACTATTTACTGTACCCTAATACGAAACAGAATTATAGACCCTGGCTGAGTTTCATATTTAGGAGGGGGGTTGTTCCAAACTAATTTCAGCATAATAAAGACTCCCGATTTGTTTTTTTCCTGTAAATCTCAGCCTCCGTTTCTTTTTAGCCTGCTTCTTATTAGGTGTCCTGTATGTACAGTAACACTAACAAAAAGCGGGATTTTTCCCCGCCTACAGAGTGGTTCGACGTGGTGCGCTTATATCAACTCGGCTACTGTAGTATAACGCGACAGAGGATGGGGCTCACTTTTTTTTTGGATGTCTCGCCCTTCCTTCTGTGCTAAACTCTCCGAACTTGTTTGGCGATATCGACCGCTCCGACCACTAGATAGAGCGAGCAGACACCGTGTCAATTTGCAGCGCCTCCAGTCCAACCCAATCCCCGGCCATCGTGCGACATCCGCCCCACAGCGGCCTTCCCACGAGCTTTTCACGCACAAAGCACTGAGGTTCCTATAAACAGAACCCGAATAACGTGACAGCGAAATTTAGAAGGGAGAAGTTCACAAGGAAGCGGACCGCTAAACATATACTAGGTACTCGTACGTAAATATTTATACAAAAGGGGTCGTCGAATAAGGCGGTCTAAGACTGGCGATATTCTGATATAAGGCGGTCAAAACCGCTTGGCGCAACTGAGGCGTTCCACTCATAACCTGGAATGTATAAGGCGGTTTCCCCCAATAAGGCGTCCACTCTACTCTGGCACACCACCGCTATACTGGGGAATCCCTACTGTAATGGTGGGCTGTGAACATCCTGTTGTTGCCGTTCTAGCCTACGTCGTTGTTGGTGGGTTGCGGGGTGTGCATTTAGGTGCACCAATCTCGTACAGCGTACGGATAGAAAGCACCACTGCCGAAGGCACAGTACCCGACTTACGCACTGCTACTACTACTACTACTAAGGTACTCCTGCTGGTAGACGCGTCGTCAGTGGTGAAGCTGTTTTCTGTGTGGCCTTTGCTACTACTGCTGTGTGCTGTATGGCGATATGACAATCGATCTGCGTTATCGAGCATCCCAACAGAATGTCATGATTTCCGTATGTTTGGCAGTGAGGATGATTGACGATGCGATTCAAGCCGTGTGGATAAGCAGTAGACGGTCCCAAAAATATTGCCTGCTGCTGCTGGCTGTGCTTACTTCGTATTGTTGCTGCCCTATTGCCACGCACTGCTGCTACTGGTGATGAGGGCGCCAGAAAAAAGAACACACGACCCGCAAGGCAGGCAGGGGCAGCGAGCAGATTCTATCTTAAATTCCAGTAAGTATTCTCGAAATTCAGACGCGGACTAAAATTTCCAAAATATTATAGAAAATCATTAAAAACGAATAAATGAATGATTGTTGCATATCGCACGTGGACCATAAATATATCCCAGCCATTTAAAACATGAGAATACTAAATACTAGGGGTACTGAATAACGTGAAGCTCATCGTGCGCTGGGCGAACGAACCTACTGTAGTTCGTATTATGTTTATACCCAATCAGCAGTTATATTAGGGGACAAACTGGTATGTATCAATCCGTACCTGTTTGTGCACATCACCTCTGCAGCCAGTAGCGTATCAGTCTCGACTTCGGTCAGGTAGCCTGATGGGAGCCGAGGGGGTTTTCCTCGCGTGTGCGCTGTTCGCCCAGTGAACTGGAGTCGGATACATGTTCCTGTAGCTGATGGCCCACAGGGCAACTTCTATGGGAGTGACTCGGACGAAAGTTGCTTTTGGGGTGGATACGTTTGATGCTCGCGGCATGGGTTCCGTATTTTCCTTACTCAGGGTTGCGGCGCAATAACAGGGGGGGGCGGGTACGATACATATACGACCCCGTTGCTGCCGCTGACGTTCAGGGTACACCTCGGGATACCTGCTCCAAACAATCTGCCGCGAGTGCAAAGTTCGAGTTGTTTCCCTGCGAAGACACACTTTCACTATCAAAGAGCCGTTTTCGCCTGAATTGGCTATTTTTCGGCGCACCGTAACTGCGTACATATAGTCTATACATCATATGATATCATGAACACGAGTGTCAACCGAGAGAAAAATACGATTGAAAGGAGATATCAAAAAAGAGAAGTTAGAGATCTAACTTGTTACCCCCCTTAGGTTCAGAAGCTATCATACGGCATTGAACTCGCAAGTACCGGTAGCCTACAGCCCAACCACCGGCAACTATTGCATTCTTCGTGAGTGCGTAGGTCTTGTTCCTGCACCTCATACACGTTTCATATTGCGCTCGGACAATATGTTCAACCCTCGGGTTAAACCCAAGTTATGGCCGCTCCGCAATTGGGGCGGAGCGGCCGGCTCTAATCCCTGGTGTAATACAAGTACCGAAACCGACGAACGTCATCACCGAAGGCCAACTCAACCCATAACAAATGAACGAAAACGGGCGAAAATGACACTCCTAACCTATTTTTCGTGGGCTTTGTTGTTGTGCTGGGGAACGAGGTGGCGTTGTTGTTCCCGACTCACTCGTGCTGGGATAGAGGTAGCTTTTCTTGGGCATAATTATTTTTTTAATGACGGGGCTCCTTAACCCCAAATCGCCGGAAGGTCGTTCTGTTTTTGCTAACCGATCGTTTTGCATAACTAGGCCACGGATTTATTCGTCGGGTTGCACTTTGCTCAACAACATTTGTTTTTGGGTGGGGTACAGAGCTCCTCTGGCGAGAAGCCCCATAAAAAGCACGGTGCACCTCTCCCTCGCGTAGCGTGTGTCTCCCGTCGTGAGGCGCGTCAAGATAGGGGCTGCACTTTTCCGGCCAAAACATGTCAGGTTCACCGAGCTCCTCAAGTAAAGGTGAGCTACCCGATATCGGTGGAATACTATCATCATCATCATCATTAGTATGGGGCTCGCCCTCCGACAATGTGCAGCATGATATTCAACGTTGATCACTCAAATCATTCCCGAAAAAACAAAACCACGGATACAAAAGGGTCATCATTATGTTAAGCAGTATCATTCGCCATTATTATAGTCTACAACCATATGCCATGGGACTGTTCATGTCACTCTTCGAAAAGGCGTTTTGGGTGATGTGCAGCACAGTATCGAGCTCCTGAAGTGAAGAGCATCATCAAAAATAGGGTCTGCCTCTATCGTAGCATGCGTCTCATGTGCTTTGCCGTCAACGCCACTTTCTCGCGCTCAAGCTCCAGCTGTGCGCTACCCCGACCCACCGTGTTTGGGCGCACAGCCTTTGGGCTGTTGTCTTGGGGGCGTCGAACTCGCCGTGCTGGGGGCATCCGTCGTGTTTAGATGTGCCTCTTTCAAGAGAAACGCATCAGACCGAATGCGATAACGCGATAACCCTATCTAGAAGCAATCGGGTGGTAAGCCGTAAAGAGGGAGAGACTGATATTTTACCGTGCTTCTTTTCTGTGGCTTTCCATTAACTTTCTTCTTATTTCTGTATACAAGCGTCTACGACTAAACGCAGTTGATGTTTGGGCTGCACGACATCGGATGGCCAACGTGATACAGCTTATAACATTTGTTTGTATGAGCGGGTTGCGTAAAAGGAGTCGAAGCGTCTGCCCTGCTTCGATATATATGGGCTCCCCTGATTTGTGTAGAAGGCGAATTGCAGCATGTCTTCTTGCTGTCGGCTTCTCCAACCCCCACCCTCCCCCCCCCTCCCACCCTCGGAGACGGAGCTATGAGCGCAGCACCTCGCCCTGTGCGGTCACTCAGCAAGTTGGCGTCCCTTTCAAGTCACCTCGCATTGTGTCGGTCACTCAGCAATTTGGCGTCCCTTTCAAGTCCACTTCTTGAAGACGGACGTCTGGTCATTTTGGAAAAATAATGTTAGTATACCTCCGTTCGAAAAGTGTTCCATGTTCCGTTTCCTAAATCAATGCTAATCAAATTCAACGGAAATCATACCTGGTGTAATCGTGGATCGTGTTGTTAGTGTAGTCCGCATTATTGAAGGTTTGTTGCCCAGCGCCCCCAGCCATCTCTCCTCGGAATGTTCGAATCCAGACTTATCACGCTTCTTAGAAATGGTCGATACACATCCGACGCGTGACGCGATAGAGATGGCGCTTTTTGGCGGAAGCTCCGTCTGGCTGACGGGGCTCGTTATTCGAGGAACAAACCAGAAACGTCGGAATGCCATTGTTTGTGTTGTATACAATCATTTTTTTTGTCCACCTACTAATAGTAGGCTGTGTGATTGATTGTTCATCGGGTTGCACTATTGTTTTTTTTTCTTCTCAAAATCGTTTTTTTTTTTCGGTCAAGTATCGAGCTCGACTCAGAAAATATCGGTGCACCTGTACCGCCGTAGCGTGCATCAACCATCGTCAACCATCCAATGGTTGACACATATGATATCGTTCTACGATACCCCCCCCAACTTTTCTTTAACGAAATCGCCGGTTTTGAAACCAGCTCCCGGCCGCATCTCCTGAAATACGGTGCCTCTTGCCACCCCAACGTCAGCGTTCGATAGTGCTTGTCAAACAAGAACACATATTAAAATATAGTTTAAGTACAGTCGTAGCATCCCTCTTCGTGTCGAGCAGCCATTAAAAGTTCGTTCAAGAGAATCGCTGGTTTTTCGGGGGGATATCGTAGAATGGCACGATAAATGCAACCAACGTTTTTCGCTGGCAACACCCAATTCCGATTTGCGGAGAGAGGAAAGTTTTGCGTCTTCTCCGGGGAACATGACGGCCAACCGCATGCTTTGTACCAAGTATTACATTAACAAGTAACCGATTATTACAAGCGGTCACCACAATGTATGTAACGGGTTCCTGAACGCGACCCCCCTATCAAGGAACGTATTCCCAAAAACGGTCCATACATTAATGTAGTCCGCAATATGATTTGTCGCACACCGTCTCCTTGGAATGTTCGACTCCAGACTTATACCACTTTTGCTATAAAATGACTGATAGACCTCTGTTGTTGGACTCCGTCCCTTGTGGTTCATACATACACCCAATCTGTGTTCGCTGGCAACATCCAATTCCGACTCGCGGAGAGAGGAAAGCTCTGCGTCTTCTCCGGAGAACACGTCAATCATCAGTACTTTATATTATACTAACAAGTAACGCATTCCTACAAGCGGCGACCAAAATATGTAGCTGATCTCCGAACGCGCCCCCCCTATTAATAGTAAGGAACTTATTATAAAACTCGACCCGTACACCTGGTGTGACCGTGGATCATGTTGTTAATGTAGTCCGCAATATTATTTGTCGCACACCGACTCCTTCGAACGTTCGACTCCAGACTTAACACTTTTGCGAGAAAATAATTGATGGTCACCCGTTGGACTTCGTCCCTTGGTTGACACCCACACCCAAATGTTTCCGCTGTCAGCACCCATATCCGACTTCCGGAGAGGGGGTATTTTTCGTTTTGTCCGGAGAGATTGACGGTTAACTACACTATTATATTGTACCAGGTATTGAATAAGCAGCTGATTCCGAAACGCGGCCCCCATCATACGTACTGGTATAGTATTCCCAGAAGCGCCCCCCCCGCCCCTCCGTCCCGGCACTGTAGGGATGCGAGGGTCTAGGGTCTTATGAGTATGGCTACGCAAGAAACGAGTGCCCCCCCTCCCCTTCTCTCGGGTTGCGTCGGTTGGCAACGACGCTGTAAAACACGCCTTTCACTACGTGAGCTGAACCACCAGGGTACCGTCAGCTGGACCACCAGGGTACCGTCTTGTTTTTTCTCGTGTTTCTGATTTGGCGGTAACCGAGATGGTGGTCGAGTTAGATCATATTGTGCGGAGTTGAGAAACGAAACTCCGCGCAGGGGGGCTGATGTCACGTAGTGTGTACATATGGTAAGGCACCCACGAGACAGTTACATAGTATCCCAATTGCTGTCTCTGGAGGTGGCCGCACCAGACAACAAATCAACTAATTCGAAAGTGTCATCCACATGCAAGAAAGTACGCACAAGGTGCGGAAGTCCGCCTGACAAGAGGTTCTTAGTAGGACGCAGCTCACCCTTCATGCGACTCGCCGAATACCTCACGGCGCTTCGCGCTTGGTGCACGCGTTGTCTGCCTGGTCGATGAGAACCCGACATGCTCCGTCTCGGCATTTGTAGGGATGAGAAGGTTTTTGGGTAGAAGAAGAAGGTTATGAAGGAATTGAGTACACCCCCCCCCCCCCCCATTGCGATACTACTATTGCTGCTGCGCTGCTAGGGTTGACGTCGGTTGGCAACGACGCTGTAAAACACGCCTTTCACTACGTGAGCTGGACCACCAGGGTACCTTCTTTTTTCTCGTTCTTTTGCTTTGGCGGTATCCGAGATCGTGGTCGAGTTAGATAATATTGTGCGGAGTGGAGAACCAGATAGTGTGTATATGGTGAGGCACCCACAAGGCAGTTACGTAGCATCCTCATTGCTCTCTCTGGAAGTGTCCACACCAGAAAATATATTACATTAGTTCGAAGCTGTCATCCACATGCAAGAAATCACGCACAGGATGCGGAAGTCCGCCTTACGAGGGGTTCTTAGTAGGATACAGCTCACCCTTCATGCGACTCGCCGAACACTTCACGGCGCTTCGCGGTTGGTGCACGCGATGTCTGCCTGGTCGGTGAAAACCCGACGGGCTCCGTCCCGGCGTTGTAGGGATGCGAGGGTCTATGGTCATATGACTACGGCTATGGATGAAGTGAGTACACCCCTACCCCCCCAGTAGATCCCGGCATTGTAGAGATGCGAGGGTCTATGATCATACGACTACGGCTATGCTTTCAATTAGTACACCCCCCCCAGTAGGTAACTGATACCCCAAAGCGGTCTCCGATTCCGGGGGTTTTCAGACTACTGTAAATACAGCACAACTGCAATTGCTATATCCTAGTAATATTTGCACGAGGGCTTAGCCATATACCTGGTAGAGGAGCACCGCATAGTCTCCAACGTGATATGTAACAGAGTTTAACGGACCCACGACACATATTTATTGTACATACATTCATACGTGCAAGTGTGATGAGCTTGACCCTCCCTACAGTAACGTCTCGTTGTTTCGATTTGCCTTCAAGGTACCCGCAATGAACCAACACGTTGCGTACGGTACCCAACATGGCTGTTATAAATAGTCGCACAGCAGCTCAGGCAGGACGTAAGTACCGCAGATAAATGCTGTAAACCTGCGTTGTTATTTTCGCCATCCGACAATGTGAAGCATGATGAGCCCGAACGTCGATCGCGCATAAACATTCCCGAAAAACAAAGTAGCGTTGTGTTGATTTGCGTTCAAGATCACCGCAAAGATCCACCACACAGCGCACGGAGCCCGCTACGATGACTGTTATTATAGTAGTAACTGCACGAGAGCCCATCCAAGCAGATACGCATCACAGGTGCTCAAAATTCTTACAGTAGCCATACATCCGGCAATGAGCAGTACTTTCATCTTGGCCTGTGAAACATCATAAACGTTCCCAGAACGAACAAGAAACTCGCTTCTACCATGTCGTTGTTTCGGTTTTCATTTGTTCAAGGTTGCCGCAAAGATCCGGCACGCTGGGCACAGCGCGCGCTGCGACGAGCTGGAAGCAGAAGCAGCTATGCACGCGAGGGCTTGGTTCTGGCTCGACAACGTGCTAAGGCCTCTGGGTTTCCTGGCCGCCCACGACGCCACAGGCTATCCAGCAATGTTGGTCTTGGAGATTTCCGTGTGAGTACTACTGACCCAAGCTACGGCAAAAGGAGCACTGTTTTAGCCTCGTTTTTTAGCGGTTGAGGGCCGCGCACACGCGTGGGCATCCGACTTCTTGAAAGAGGGCTGAGGCAATGTTTGCGCTATTTTTTCGACGAGCCAAGGCCACTCGCAAGAGTAGCTGTGACCCTCTCTTTCTTTGACAGTCTTAGGCTTTTGTCGTTTTTAATTGTGCGAAATGCGCCGCCGTGTACTTGTTTGTTTACGTTGCTCGGGATAAACATGGGGATATTACCTACCCTACGTAGCCTTGGTATACTATAGTCTAGTAGTTATGCGCCAGCTAAGAGGTATGACATGGTTTCTAGGGAGATGTAACCATCTCATCATGCATGGCCATAGTCGGTAGGCCCGTAGATCCTCGCATCCGTACAATGCCGGGATGGAGCACATACAGAGGGGAGGTACTTTTGGGAATCCATGTTGACGCCCCAAAGGTCCTTACGTTTGTTTCCTCTCTAGAGTGGTATAGGGGGGTTAATTGTGGGTCCGAAGCTTTCGAACCGACGGGGCACCTCACCTGAGGAAGTACCCACTACATTTATAAAAACCATGCAATTCATACTGTCGCTGTTGCTCTCGCATCTCGCCGCCGTGTACAACGTTTACATGCGCAGGCCTTTTGTATCGTTCGTGCAACTTGCGGGACCCCTACCCCATCGCCGATGTGAATGGATTAAGGCGCTTACGCGCATCACGTTTCAGGTAACTGCCCGGCGGTAGCACGATGCGTATAGGCTGCACACCCCCCGGATACCGTGTATACTTAGTGTCAGTATGGGCTCACGACTGGCACAGTTACTGTCGAGAACGAACTGAGCAGCGACCGTAAAGCGCACAATCACATACAGACGCTAGGCTGGTGCGCTATGTACTGAAGCGTTGGGACATCCATCCATCTATATCAGTAGTTGCGACAGGATCCCCACAAAAGGCACCTTCACCGGCGACCCACTCTCCCTTGTATCGCCGGATATCGCGTGTAAGAAGCTTATGAGGTTCATCGTTTCGGGATGTTCGATGAACCTGGTGCACAACGATATAGACGTTTGGAACCTGTACGTGGTCAACGCTGGAAACCTGGACCTGGCCGAGCTGGCCGTGGGAGACTTCGCTGCCGCACAGCTAGGGGGGCACACGGTAGGAGGAGACGGTAGGAGAAGGACCGAAACATTCTGGTAGACAAGAAGAAGACAAGCCAAACAAACCACGCGCGAACGCTGATAAAACGCAACGTAGACCGTGTCGTGGGGTTCACTCGCCTGATAGACAATAAGAAGACTAGAAAAAAATCCCCTAGCTACTGACGTCTCATCAAGGGGGCGTATTGGAATATGGATTTTTAAGATCCATTGGTATGTTGATGTTCAGTCACTTTGCACGAGAAAACTGAGTAACATATTTCAAAATAGCGTGACACATGCTATAACCCACGGTAGGAATGCACCAAAACATTGCTGAGGCTGCACAACTGACGAGTCTATGCATCACCTAAATACTTACGTCGAGGAAACCGGTACTCTTAACTCGATGAACTATCCCATGGCCTAGGTTTACGATGTATTATATTGCAAAGTGCAAAATTCGATTCCAGCCATATTGGGCAGTTCCTCAGTTGAGGAGCCTGGTCAGATCTAGCGCTAACCGAGCTGATTGTAGGAGGCTTCGCCCCTGCACAGCAAGCGGAGTGGACCGTGGGAGCAGACGGTATAGGAGGAGAGGGGGTGGGTTCGTTTAGAAGGAGAGCTTCTGACAGGAGGCCCAACCAATCAATTATCACTCATACACTTTGAAGCGATGCGCAGCAGGGGGACCATACGATAGGAGCGTACGGTAAAAGGAGGGGTGTGTCCGTTTAGAGATAAGCCTTCCACTAGACAAGGGAAGGAACCCAAATCAAACGTTTACCACTCATACACTTTGAAGCATACGCAGCAAGGGGATCAGACGGTACAGTAGAAACAGACGGTCGGAGGAGGAGCGGATCCGTTCGGAAGGAGTATTTTGGCACACAAAAAAGGAGGACATGTCAAACATTTAAGCACTCATACAGTTTGAAACGATGCGCAACAAGGGGAACACACAGCAGAAGCAGACGGTAGGAGGAGGAGGAGCTGCTCCATTCGGGAGGGTACGTTGTGGCAGGCAAGAAGGGTTCGAAATGAAACATTTAACACCCATGAAATTGTAAGCTGTGGACAACACGGGGAACGCACAGTAGGAGCAGACGGCAAGAGGAGGAGGAGGAGCGAGTCCGTTCGGTGGGAAACCTTGTGACAGCCACGAAGGAGGTCAGGCCAAATATTAGCACTCATCACTTTGAAGCGATACGCAGCATGGGGAATGGGCGATAGGACGGTCGGGGCAGAAGGAGTGTATCCATTCGTAGACAAACCGTTCTGACAGCCAAGAAGAAGGCCTGACCGAACAAAGCACTCGCAAATTTGGTTAAACAAAATGGGTCATAGGGTGCAGGCATCCATGCGGTTTGGAACGTTGCACGACGCTCGATGAAATAACCTGACAATATGAAGGCCAAACCAAAAAAATAACTCGTAAATGTCCATAAAACAAACCGTACCGCGGGCTGCACAAACAGCGCAGTTTAGAACGTTCCACGATGCTCAATAGAAGGAGCTGTCGACCGAAACCAGGGTCGAAGGGGTGCGTTTGGGATCATTACTCTCTGGTTGACTGGGCTCCTCAACTGGGAAATTTGTCGATGTATTTTTCATCCAAACATTCGCCTTATCAACCGAATGTTATCCCAATACATTTGTCGTCCAAACGTTGGTGTTATCGATTGGAGAACTTCCCAATGCTTTCGCCACCAAAAAACCTTTCCATTTATCAACTAAAGAATGACCCATTATCTTCACCATCCGAACTTTCGCTGTATTTTTAGGTGGATGGTCGGGGTGTGTTCTTCGGTGCTGAGGTTTACAAGTGGGACCGCACGAGCCCTCGATTGGTAAGTTGGTCGTCCATACCCGAAGTACAGCGTGATCATGGTGGTTAAACTCCAGAATATATTTTAAGACGTTACAGGTGCATGCATTTTGGTATATTCGGTTATCGTAAGTTCGCCATCGGACAGTGTGCAGCATAATAATATGTTATGTGCCGTATCATAGATCGCTTGTAAACACCTCTAGAAAGCAGTTGAAAGTCAAGGTTTGTTCTTCTGAGCATCGCTTACTTGTACTTTCCACCGGCCTTCAATCAAACCCGAGTCAAACCTACACACCGAACGGTTTCACTGGCTCTCTCCGCAGGCGTCGTTCGTGTACGAGGAGATCGTCGCGAAGGGGGTCCGCGGGTCGGACGTGAAGATTGAGCAGAGGCTGGCTCTTTACAACGACCTCTTCAACTTTTCCCGTATCGCCGTCACTACGCTCATGGACTGCCCACCGCCCGACCTGCTGTACGGTCCGTCCTCGAAAGGTATGCCGCATCAGCAGCAGCAGCAGCAGCAGCAGCAGCAGAAACAGCTGCAACAACAGCAGCAACAGGCGTGTGCCACGTTAGGGGTAGCACGTTTTGACCAAAATATTTCTGAAGAACGGGGCCCCTCAACGGAGAAGTTACCCAATGTCGTTGGAATGTCACTTTTGTTTTACCTAGGCCATGGGATTGCTCGTCGGGTTGGGCGCTAATTTTGTTTTTTCAAATCAAAGTCAGTGTCGAGTGAGGCGTAGAGCTCCTCGGATAAAGAGCCCCCCAGAAGAACATGGTGTCACCCATACCGTAGCTTGCGTTTGTATTTGACACCGTCGGTTGTTCTCGTCGCAAATGTTCGGCGTTGCGGTTGGTGTTGGCCTGTTTCGTTTCAACTTAAGATGAAGTTTTCTACCGGTCCACAAACGTACTGGCCTAGCAGCCGCTTTCATCTACGTATTATGATACGCAAGGACAACAAACATGATATACAGCAAGTAACGGGTACCGTATCAAGCTGTGTGCCAGTATGATGTATGTAGGGGTTGCTTACGGCAGCAACGCTACAACACGCATCAGGCTTGCTGCTGCATGTACAAGCTACTACCTGTGCCAGGTGGCTATATGTTGTCTACTATTCACTCGTTTAGTAAGTGCAAGATCTAATACGACCCCACCAACACATATGATTCCGTTGAACTTCGAAACCAACTTTGTCACAACATACTAGTTAGTTCCAAAGAAGCCTGATCGAAGGAGGGGGAGAGACGCGTAAGCGACAGCGCTTAAGCGCTTCCAACTAATCATCGACTAGAAATCGGCTGTGCATAAAAATGGCTGGTTTGTAACTGCTACACGTGCATGTTTCAATGCGCAAGGTTTCGTTCCTACGTGGGGGCGGGGTCGTTCTCCCTTGTGTGTCGCGTGTCCCTGATCGCACAGGAAATTATAACCACACAGACAGACGTCTGTGTGATATCTGTTTGACAGGACGTCCAAAACCAATTTATCGAAAATTCTCCATTTTACGCATGCTACTTTAATCTTACTAACAGTATAGTATAACATCAATATTTTTCTGAGGATCCTCACTTGAGGAGCTCTATACCGCTCCCGAAAACAGATTTGGGGTGAACTAAAAATTCCACCCGATGAATAATCCCGTGACCTATTATAGGAACAAAGTTAAAAATGTTGCGAAACATAAATGAATCCCCGACACGAGTTTTGGGTTAAGGAGCCCCGTTGTTCGGATCACGTTTCAGCCTAATAGTGCTACCTCTATCGTACCTGGTAGCACGCATCCTTTTGTTTTTTATGCGTACTTACCTTTTCCCCTGCCGGTATCGCATACCGCGCCTATTGTTGCCCTCCGTGTACGGTAACCGGCAGACTTCGCCGGCATCCCTTCGCTAGGCGACGGCGATGTGATGGACGCGAATCACCACATTCTGGCTTTCGCGATGAACTTGCTGGTGGCTGGACACTCCGAACACAAGATCGACCTCGACTACATCAGTAGCCTCCATTGGTATACGACTCTGGCTGCCGTTGTTTGTTAGATACAGAACAACACGTAGGACAACACAAACCCTTCGATGAATTTCGGACACGACTTTCTCCAAAACCAGGGGGGCGCACAGGGAAGGAGTGGCGGCTTTGGAAAGAACTCGCCGAGATTTTTCCATGGACTCGCCGTTCGTCCAAGGGGAGGTGTTGTCTTGCGTGCTATTCTACAGCTGTACTGTATGCACTTTGTTAGACATACAGTAGTAGTGGTCCCTCTCCGGCGCCGGTTGAGTAGTGCCGGTTGCCCGCTAGAATCCCTATCAAAATCTCTTGGCACAGCTGGGAACAACCAGGAGTGGCAAACGCGCAGTAGCGCCGTTTGCCGACTATACTGCCGGTATTTCCGGCTGGCACATGCCGGCGCTATGAAGGGACCACTATTAATACTATACTGTATGCCATAACGACTGAGCTAGCAGCCAACGTTGACTGCTAGCCCCCAGTGGTTAAGGTGCATCTCTAGCACCGTTCCCACAAAGAGCTGACCACTCGAACTCAATGGTGATTTTGTATCTGTAGCGCCGTTTCAGCAAGGAGCACATACGGTACTTACCTGGTACAGAGTATCGGCCCTATACTGTACTGTAGAAAGAAACCGGAATGATACTTGCCCACGCTAGATTTGTTTTAGAAAGGGTGTGGTCTGTGCTCTCCACTACCCTTAGAAATACCCGCTCCCGATTTTCCTGTTTCCCGGAAATCTCAGGCTGTGTTTCTTCTGGGGCTCTTTCTTGTGGGAGAGCCGGTAATGTAGCGGTATTAAGAGCAGCGTGCGACTACGGCCAAGGAAAGGTAGTTCAGAGGGGGAAAGGGTCGACCAAAATCGGCGATTGCATACTGTCATGGATTGCGGTACGTGTGGATAGGCTATCGATTTGAGGTGAATCCTGTCATAGCCGTCTAATGACCTACAGAGTATGCCACGTCAAGGCCACCTCTCAAAGTTGGGCGATAATATAGGCGACGGTGATGCTCGCAGGCGAGCCCACACGATCACTTGTTTCAGTACGGCAACGGCCCATGCTTGGTTGGGGGATGAAAAAAAGCGTGGTGTCTGAACTGCAATGCAAGGAGTCGTACGAGAAAAGGCCTGGTTGCCTGCCCATCTATATGTCTGGCTGTGCGCCTGTCTGTGTGCCTGCGCGTTTGTTTCATAATACGGCCTCTGGTTTGGGTGGGCAATTGGTTACCCTTTATCAGTGGTGAAACGAACAAAAGCCCTCTACTGTAATGCCTTAACAAATGGCGTCGTCGGCTGGACGAAACGTGTTTGTCTGTCTTTCGGTATGTCTGTCTGTCTGTGTGTTTGTCGTCTGCCGCCCTGCCTGGGTGTCTGTATGTCCGTGTCTGTGTGCCTACCGGCCTGCCTGGGTATCTGTATGTCCGTGTCTGTATGCCTATATCGATCTGGCCCGTTGTATTCCCATATATATGTAGATGTGTGCTAGTGTATCTTGAAAGCTGTTACTTTCTTGCGTCTTTTACGCTGTCGTTGATTATTTCGTGGTTTTAATATGGGTCCCGTGGGGCCGCAGGGGTAGACGGCGCTGGGTAGCTGCCACCGTAAGGGCGTGCTAGCCTAGAGTCGACGTGTCAATCACAAGACCAAAGCACGGAGGGGCGTGCCACTCTGTGTATCAGCGAAGGGTCATCGAAGCACACTCGGAGGAAAATACTGCAGGAAAACATCAAAAACAAACATGTTTCCTTCGGAAGAAGGGGCGAGGGAGAAGAGAGCACGAGGAGAAGTAAATAAGAGTGCGCAGGTCCAGGCGCCGTCAAGTTCTAGCCGACGACAAAAAGTTTTGACGACGACGCCGAGTGAAATATGGGCCCCGTGGAGACACAGGGGTAGACGGCTCTGGGAAGATGTCTCCTCATGGTTCATGGTGTCTCTCATTCGTTCATCTCCGGGTAGCTCACATCTCGGACACAAAGCAGATAAGGTACAAACCTCAGGTTATATGGATCAGCGATTCGATGCGAGATGGTCGCTTATCGAGCATCCCCGTATGCATCTGGACAGACTACGTACACATGCGTATCGTAGATGGTCTTGAGATGACAACTGTGACCGGGTTTCACATCAACTATGACATGGCGTCACATCAGACCTAAAGATTATCCATCTATACGTGGAGCACTCAACAGCAGTTTGCTGATTGTTTGCATATGGTCTGTCCACTCGCATCGTATAACTTTATTCTCGCTTAGCCGTCCCGGGGTGGACATCATGCTATACTCTTCGTGTGGGAGAGACGCGCGGTGGGAACTCCGTTGTCCGAGAACTGTTGAACATGAATAGTGTGATGTAGGCCTTGGAAGTACACCATACCACTGAGCTAACAGTAAGCGTTAACTAGATGAAATAATCGAGAGCAAGTCAAACAAGTTTGGTTGTGGGGAGTTCATTAGTGCATGAGTTGAATATGATGGCGATGAAAGTGGCCGACTACAGTACATTAACTAGTAGTATTCGAAAGATAACCGCTTAGATTGGTGTTAGGCAAGCCCGACTGGGAGTTTCAGCTTAGAAAAAATAATCGCACTTGAGTATGTTGATGAAAGGCGCTTTCTGACTGAGGGAAATAAAAACGAGAGTAAGACGATGGGCATGGCATCGTCCGTCAGCTCTCGGCGAGGTGCACGCTCTACAGCTAGATACATCGGATCGCTGTACTGGCCAACCTAAAGCAATGCTGCTTCATACTTGCTTGTGGAGGTCGATGCTTCGTTACGGCAAGATAGCAACTCTGTTCTACCCGCCGACAAAATCTCCTAGCGTGCTCCTACAAATGTTGCCGCGTACCGATTTTCGAACAGGAACTACTTTTGTAATTGCGTCGCATTTTGATCGAAATGTCCACCTCCCACCTCATGCCGAGGAAAAACAACAAAGCGAGGACAGACCTTCGATCTTCAATCGGGGAGTTCCCATGGCTACCAGAATATACCACGTACCACATACCACTCCTACACCAAGGATTTGTAGTATGTCTATCTATCATGTGTATGTTTCAACAGTTCTCCGTGCTGCTGAACATTAACTACAGACGAATGCTACCGTTGCGTGACTCGGTAGGCTACTGGCTACTGTTGTAACGAAGTGCCTATCACTAACACGACCCCTCGATGGACATGACGTCGTCATTGGTTGCCATTCAACATCCAATAAAGTATGTCGACTTACTTACGTGAGCTAATTAGTAACTTGACACTGACTGCAACTCCCCCTTTGTAATGTCGAAGATCTGCACAACAATAGGTTTTAAGTAAGAGAAGGGGTACTACCGTGCATCTGGTAGTCAGCAATGTAACATATCCAGGCTCATGTATACACGGCGGCAATGTGGGTGTCACCTTGTCACATCAACAAACTGTGGCTTACGCAAGCTCCCCAAACTTATGCGATAATGTGTCCCTATTGATGAGGTTTTCGTCCTAGGAAAGGAGAAGCAAGCGACGAAATAGCAGTATTCCACGTCGTTGCCCGCCCCGTCAAATCTTCATGGCATGTGCAGGTTCAACCTGTTAGCCTACAATACTAGAACCAAACGCGAACCACATTCCGGTCAGTTAATCGACAAGTACTAAACGATGTCAGCACTTCCAGTCAACAGCGATTTCGTTCGTTCCGCAGCAAGCACAGGACTGGACGCGGTCGCGACGTTCCTGTTAATAGCACCCACACAAACCAATAAAAAATAGGCACTGCCAGCGTTTTCACAGCCTCTAACAAAGATCACGACTGTTCGGAGACACCACTCCTCGTATATACCGGTATCACGGGTGTACTCGTCCATATGGCGGGTCCTCTTGTCGTGTATACTGACTTTCTACTCCTGAAGCCGCTCCGCCTCCACTGCTGATTATGCCGTCAGTGTCGGCGTCTAGGCTCCGATGTCGATAGGCCCGAAGTTCAGGAAGGAGACGAAGCTCGAGGCCGATTTGCGGGTCCACAAAGGCCGTGGATGTCAGCAATGGATATCTGCCACCGTGTGCGAAGCGCAGAGTTGCTACGTGGGTTTTGCGCTTGGCTGTCCTACCACTGACGTGAGCGTGTGAACCCCCTTCAGCTTATGGTCTGTCCCGGTGTTGAGCTTGGCTCGAAAACGTAGCTCGAGAGTCGGCAGGGCTACCCCAGGTGAAGGGACGTTGTCAAACCGTCGACCCCTGGTGATGATGGCTCAGCCGATGCTCGGTGGTTCCGGATGACGATGATCCAGCGACCTTATGTGATTATATTGGTCCATCTGATGCTCCTGTGATCCCGGATGATGTTGATCCAACAATCCCATATCCTATTGTTCTGGCAAGCTTAGGCGATAGCGATCCAGTGACCCCAGGCGCTGATGCTCCGACGTGCAATGCTGATGATCCAGTGATACCCTGCGCTGATGATCCGACGACCCCAGATGCTTGCGCTCCGAGGGCCCCCGGATATGATACTCTGCAGAGTGCGTCTGGGCGTTCGATCACCCTGCTTCCGCTCTCCGAGACCCAAAATGGGTCTCTATCAGGGTAAGCGAAATTTGCACGCTGACCCAGGGGTTTCTCGCCCGATTCAACCGTACTGCCTGCGATGCCCACTCCGTGAGCTTGAGCAACTGGACAAAGGTGAGCTCATCGTACGCTACTTCGAAGGCGCTCTTGGTGAAGCCCCCCCCGGTGGCTGGCTCAGATATTATGCTGGCGGCAACGCGATGCTGTGCATCCGGCGCCACCATAGTCGAAGTAGGAGGTTCGATCCAGGGCGAAGCACTACCTGTGATCCCACGCTAAACTGCAGGTGTGACTCATGGTGATATCGTCCCAGCGCCTGATGGGGGTGTTCCAGCCCTTGGTGACGACGCTCCGGCCGTTGTCGATACTTCAGCCCCTGAGGGTGACGCTCCTTCCCCTCCTGATGACTATCTGGTAGCCTCAAGCAACGGTGCTCCAGCGATCCTGGAATACGCTCCAGTACCCCCAGGCTTTAACGCGTTGACGATCCTAGGTGATGACGCTCCGCTGTCTGCATCACTCTCCACCTTAAGTAAACCAACTCAAACCCCTGCTCCTGTTGCTGTAACGACATCACGACGCCACACTTGTACAGGTGGGGGTTACGACCCTCGAGGATGGTGGCTACCTTCTGCTTCGTTCCTACGGAATGGGACAAGACGTGCCGCCCCATACCTAAATTGATCAAGCTGGGCGGCCGCACTCGATGATGCTTCTTGCCGGTCCGATCGGCGATGGTGCCGTACAGGATCCTGGTTGCTTTTCCTCGTATTGCGTTCTTGGCCATCGTCCGACTCTCACATTTCCTCGGGGTCAGAGAGTGCCTGCCAATATCATCATCATCATCATCATCATCATCATCATCATCAGTATCATCATTGCCATCATGAGAAGTATCATCATTGCCATCATCATCATCATCATCATCATCATCATCACCACCACCACCATCATCATCATCATCATCATCATCACCATCAGCATCATCATCATCATCATCATCATCATCATCATCATCATCATCATCATCATCATCATCATCATCATCATCA
>JBBMKB010118500.1:0-20520 GCA_037833945.1 Alaria marginata
TCACGATTCCGGATGACGACAAATGTCGACCAAGGATTTTCCACCAATCAAAATTTACAACCAAAAAAATTGACCAATCAAAAAACTGCGGGCACGAAATCCCTTTCTCTCTGTCCATCTTGCAAATCAAGAATGGCATTCCGACGAGTGTGGGTTAAAGGAGCCCCCCATCATTCACAAACAATGTATGCCAAAAAGTGCTACTACCTCTATGGTAGAACGCGTCCTCAGCTGATTACGGGGGTACCCCGTTACCGTACCCTTGGCCGAATGTTTCGGTGATCAGAAAATCGGGGAACCCAAACGTAACACGCCACTTGTAAAATTGTGCTTCGAAACAATGCTCGTCGTCACACAGGTAAGCCGTGTTTTTTAGTTTTTTACAACCGAATCTAACCCGCCAAGTAGGATGCCCTCTTCTTGACGTTTCAACTGTTCGAATTGGCAGGCGTTCAAACTGGATTCATTTAGTGTTTATGCCAACAAGCCATAAGGCCTCCCCTGTCGTCGTTCAACCTGTACGAATTTCGCAGGTATTTCTGCCCTAGCCAAGGCCGTGCTGGTGCAGCCTATCCGAAGTGGGAGCCGCGGACTGTGTCTCAGGGCGAGTGCAGGAGTAAAACGCTGGCGGACATGGCAGAAGCCCCGCTGCCGCCCAATGCTAAGCTTCTATTCTACGGAAACTCACACCTTCGTCAGGTACAGTTTTTCTTTGTGATCTTCGACCCTTTTCTACTGACACGTGCTAGGCGTAGACGAGAGGGGTACCGTTACTTTTCTGAGGCTCGTCACTTGAGGAGTGTTACTCTAGACCTCACCCAAACACGGGTTTTGACATTACCAATCGTGCAACTCGATGAACACACCCATGTTTTCGGAATACAAAGCGATCATATTGCAAAACAAGAACCATATATATTCTGATATTTTTGGGTTAAGGAGCCCCCGTCATTCAGGAACAAAAACAAAACGAAAGTGCTGTATATGTACCTCTATCATAATACGCGTATACTGCAAGCCTCGTGCACGCAGTAATTACGAGTAGTTTGTCCTAAAAACACCTGAGTGCAGTTCCAAAGGAGAGAGAAGGGCGCAGGGGTGGAGAGTTACTATTCAAAAGTTTGTTGTTTTTCGCATTTATTTTCCATTTTTTTGGTATCAGGCCCCCGTATCAAAGGATGTCGGTGCTTTGACCGATTGTCGACTGAGCTATGGGTTTTGCAAGTACTATTATTATGATCGTTTTTACTTTGTTCGTTTTTTGGCAAGCCGTAGTCACAGATGCGTGCCTTAACGTTGCAGCCTTCCCCTTGATCGTCGATTTTCATCAAGGTTGGCGTACTCACGTTTTCGCACTTTTGACGACGGGAAAAAAACGCAGAAAACAGTACATATGTACATACAGGACCCCAAACACAAAATACCCCAATGACGAGTGATACCCTGCTCCAGGCGGAGGGGGCGTCAACGTGAAGGACTCTCGGTCCCTCTGCGGTGGAAACGACAGCATCTCGGCAGTTCAGCTGAAGGTTTCGAACATTTACACCCCTGCTCAGAAGCCATTTCTATCATTGTGGTCGATCGTTCCTACACAGCAATCGACGCATTCTACGATAGAGGTTCACATTTCGTTTTCTGAGGCTCCTCACTTGAGGAACTCTATACTATTAGTAAGTGATTTTGAGCAAACTGAAAGTGCAATCCGATGAACAAGCCCGTGGCCCATCTATACCAAATAAGCAAATTGCCAAAACAGAATGATATTCCTATACTATTAGTAAGTCATTTGGGGTGAAGGAGCCCCCGTCATCCGGAAAATAAAAACGCCAGAAAGTGCCCCCTCCATCGTAGAACGCGTCAATCCATTACAATGACAGTTTCGTATTGTAAAGAGTCTTACATTAATCTGCATTCCACAGTGAGACCAACGAACTATTTATTGCCTGATACTCAGGCCGTCGATGGAATTATGTGCATGTTCCAAAAATAGCTGGCATGGTAGAGAGTGGCGATCGGTCCCTCTGGGGTGGAACGACAGTCCCGCGACAGTTTTGCTGGACGTTTTGCATTCACAGGTTCCCTCTTAAAAACTGTGATCTCGTACTATTCCTCACCTGCAAAAAACTACTGAGAACCTAATGAAAACCTGGGTAACGCATAAGGCAGCTTGTCCGTTACAAAAATGTACGAAAATCAGCAGCTGGTATGCTGGAGCTAGTATTGAATGTACCCTATCGCAAATAAGCAACCAAGCTTGGGTCTTTATTAGTAGGGTGCCCTGTACTGCTGTGTACCTTTTCATGTATCGCGTATTACTCAGGTTGTCGGGGGTATGATGCCCATGTTCTAGGTAGAGACAACGTCAAAACGGTTGGCTATCGGTCCCTCTGCGGTGGGAACGGCCGTGGCTAGAGAAACGAGGTGCGGTGAAGTCACTGGGAATATTAAGCTGTTTGGTGTCAAGACAACAAACAGACTGCAGTTGAGCTGGACACTTTTCATGTAGGTTCCTCGTCGAAATTACGCTCGCCGCAGTTCAACGCAAAGGGTAGGGGTGTATGTATAGAGCAGCGCAGCACCAGCGTAGGCATGTCCTCGTTTGTCCTGCTCAGCCATCCCACGGTAGGGGTTGCACGTTTTGGGCCAAACGTTTCTGACCGGTTGAGCTCAAAAAGTGAGGAACTATCGGTTGACATTATGATTTCACGAGTATGCCAGGTCTTGTTTTCGAACTAACGCTTACAAACGTTGGTCGGGTTGCGCGAAAAAATGTCTTGGAAGTGATGTTTCAGGTGATATATTGAGCTCCTCATGTAGGGATCTCTGTCAGGAGCTCATAAATGTCTGCTGCACCCCTACCGTGGGATGACTCTGCTGCTCGGTTTGTTTTCAGCCCCTGGCACTCACTACCGGACACCTCTCGACGTTCTCTTGTTCTTGACCTACTCAGGTCGTCGAGGGAGTTATGTGCATGTTTCAAGCGCAGCTAGCGTCAAAGAGAGTGACTATCGGAGTGACTTACCGTTCCCCTGGGGCGGGGGTGGAAGCGACCGTATTCGGCGATATGCAGTGCCGCGAATGTTCGGCGGGCGATAATCCGGAATGGGTCACTCCCGTAGCGCAGGACCTGTTGGATCATGGATGCATCACTGAGGCTGGAAGTTGCAGGTGAAAATATCCCAGACGGCCACGAGCCAATCGTCGGTGCTAGGTTTTTCGCTGGCCGGCGAGACACATGTGCCGAGCAAAGCATGCTACGGTACACACCATGTCTCCCCTAACATTTGCTCGTTTCGCTCGAAACCCAGCCCAGCTACGCCACGTCGATACCGTTTAAAATAAAGAAGTATGCCAAACAAATCGCTAGCAGAATGGATGCGTGTGGCCAGGTTTCTCTTGCGCTGGTCCTCGAGACGTTAGCCATGCACTACGAAACGAGTCGCGAATACGGCAAATTGCATGCATACATGGTGTCGATGGCCCTATAGACGCGTTCTACGATAGCGGTAGCTTTTTTTGCGTTTTTATTTCCTGGGTGACGGGGCTGTTTAACCCAGAATCGTCGGAATGACAATATATTTGTGCAATATTTTTTTTTTGTATAGATGGTCTTTTTTTCCATCAGATTACACGTTCAGTTCGCTCAAAATCTTTTTTCGGTGAGGGTATAGAGCTCCTCAAGTGAGGAGCTTCAGAAACAAAATGGCGAACCTCTATCATCGTAGAATGTGTCTATAGCCCATGCCGGACTGGGTCACTCCCGTACCGCAGAACATGTCGGGTAATCCCTTCATGATTCAGGCTCAAAGGGTGAACAAAACATAGCCATTCACATTGGCTTCTGGGCATGCGTTGCGTTGGTCTACGAGGCCTACGGTGTGCATGTAAAACAATGCGCCATCCATAACGCAGAGTAATATATATATTACATGGAGTCGATGCTCTTATGGCGTTGCCTGTGACTCTTGCAGCGTTTCCTATGATTTGAACTACAGTATGCGTGGACAGAGCAAGACCGTCCACAAAGTTTAACGTGTCGATATCTGCTTAGGTTTAAACTTCGCACCCGTTTTGCTATTTTTCAGTTACATTTTACTCGTTTTGCTGATTTAAGGAGTCATGGCAATCCGAAAGTTTTCCTAGTTCTCGTTCCAGATACCACAACAATAAAGGCGAACATTCGTTTGACAACGGAGCCGTTGTGCAATTCCAACTGTTCACACGACCAGAAGACAAAATACCCCAACGATGCACGAAACAGCCACGGAATAGCCCCACGCTCCTCGTACGATACTATAGCTGTAAACCCCGGCAAACCTATTGGCATCACCTTTGAAAACCCGCCTTCCATAAATGGAAACTCAAAAACAGGGGAGAAAAATGAGGAATCCCCGGAAGGAAAACGCCTCCAGAATGCCGACAATCCGTGACAACTCCCTCGTTTACTATCTTCCGTCCCGGGTGTGATGACAATCAACGTAAACATACGCTCGACTACAGAGCTGTCGAGTCATCCCACGGTAGGGGTGCAGCAATAAGTTCCTGAGCTCCTGACATGAGGGGCTCAATATCTCACCCGAAACATGACTTCCAAGATTTTTTCGTTCGCGCAACCCGATCAATATTTCTATCCGCTAGACCTAAAACAAATAAACTCGTAAAATGATCATACCAACCGGTAGCTCCTCACTTCAGGAGCCCAACCGGTCAGAGACGTTTGACCCCATAAAGTGCAACCCCTACCGTGGGATGACTCTGTCACTCGTTCATAACGCGCGTGTGACATACTTCAAGTATATACATACATACGTCAAAGGCTTCCAGTATCCAATGCTTTTACAGCGGTTTCGATCAGCGTCAGTATTGATTGAGGCCGTCTATCAAAAGGTCGCTTAACTACAAAACGAACGTTTTCTCCTCGGCCCCGATCTCCGGCAACACATACGCCTTCCCCCGCTTGTCGCAGGTGCGACGACAATCAAGGCGAATACACGTTCGAAAACGGAGCCGTCGTGGAGTTCCAGTTTTCACACGATCAGGAGACGAAAGACCTCACCGATGCGCGAAACAACCACGGCATGGCCCAACTCTCGACCTACGACGCCGTGTTTGTCAACCCCGGCAATCATCCATCGATAGACCCTCAATCCGCGATCGAGATGGGTCTCGAAGTTCAAGCGGCAGGAACGCAGTTTTTCTGGCTTAGCGCGTACGACGGGAATGGGGGGATTTCGGAATGGAGCACTGACCAAATTGCGCGGTTCTTTCAATCTGGTGCTAAATATGTGGATGTCCAATGCATGGCCCTAGGGATGGAAGCGTGGACCAAAGGTGGCGTTGAGGGAGGGGTTGAGGATGAGCATTTTTGTATGCCCGGACCTCCGAACGAGATCGGACTGCTGGTGCTGAAGCTTATCTGGGCAATGTTTGAGGACGAGAGCAAGTGACAAAGCAAAGTCGAAAGTTGTTGCAGCTGTCTTCGTATTACTTCGTCGTCGTGATGCAGTCCTTGGTTCCGGAACATGTATTGAAAACCTCAGCGATGGTGAATGGCTGGCGGGTTGTGTATCTACACTACTAATACTACTACTACTCATAGTTTATGAAGCACGATATACATCTCTTTGTAATGGCACCAGCGGTTTTCAGGGCAACTTTCTTGCCGGTAGTGTGAAATGGAGTCGAGTCATGGACAAAAACGCGCCGTGGAAGGTTGGGTCGATTGGGAACATTTCGGCATGTGCCGGGCCACAGGACGATATCGAGGGTTTGCCGCGCAAGGCTATCGGGGCGATGTTTGATGAGGGTTTGATAGTGACACCGAGAAAGAGCAGGTTGTTGCCGTTGTTCTCTTCAAAGTACCTCGTCGTCAACACTCTTGACTGCGTGGTTACAGGACATGTGGCAACCCTCAGCGCGATGACGGATCCGCAGAGAATGGACAAGCGGGTGATTTAAATGTGCACGGCGAATAGTCTACCAAAATATGATAAAACACCTATTATAACTGCACCCACGTTTTGATGATAAACGGCTCTACATTGGTGTGGGATTGCGTCGTAAACAAAGTGTTCCGTCGGGACGTGTGGTTGACTGTTAACATTTCTGCAGGCGCCGTAGATTTTCGAGGTAATCTGGGCTGTAGTCTGAAGATGAGTGCAAGTGACACCGGAAACGCGCAGGTGTCAACGCTCAGTGAACTCCGCAGCGAATGAACGGAGCGAAAGTCTGTCGTAGGTGATAGTCTAGGCAGGGGCGTCAATTCTGGTGGAGGTTGAGAGGAAACCGTGGTAAACATAAATGACGACCAGGAATCTCTTACACGTATCATAGCCACTCTGGTTGATCGGGGTGCGCGCTACGGGTAGCAGTAGTACATTAGACTAAGCCAAAAGCATGTTCTGAATATCGGCGTTTCTTGACAGACAATGGTCGGTATTTCGTTCTTGTTTTTGCAAACTGATAGCTTTGGATACGAAGCCCACGGGTTCGTTCGTCAAGATGTAATTTCAGCTTGCTTAACCCTTTTGAGGCCCGCTTCTACCGACCAAAAACATGAGATGCTGCGGTAGTACCTAACGTTTAGGTGGAGCCTCCCGCAGTACGAGTATCAGAATGACGCGCGTGTGTCGTATACCTCCTACCGTTGCGCTTTGAACAGACATTCTAGCCGGCGTCCCCGGCTGCTTCGTTTGACCGATTCTGGAATCGTCAGTTTATTTCGTCAATTTTTTCCTCTGAAGCCCCAAAGGGGTTAAAGACAGGTGTTTCGGGTGAGAAGTATAGAGCTCCCCAAGCGAGGAGCCTCATGAAGAAAGCGGTACATGGTGCATGTCTACCGTAGCATGTGTCTTGGTAGTAGTAGTAGGGTGGCTCCGATGCACGGTACGAGGGGTGCAGGTTTTGACCAAAGACGTCGTAGAAGGAGGGGACGACGAACATGTTGGCTTGCCGGGGACACCGAACAAAGACTGATTATTAGGTTTCAATAATTTTGTAGGCTATGCTTGAAGATAAAAGCAAGCGACATCGATGCGTTCCACGTATTATATCAACCCTCAGCGGTGACCAGCCAGCAGTGGATGGGCAAGCCGAACGTATATCTTCACCTATGTTGAGTAGTGGTGGCTTGCAAAGAAATAGGGGACAGGCGCCCTCGACTCAACCACCTACCCGTTCTTCGATGGTTTGGTTACCCTTTGACAATAACTGTTGTTTCGAAACACTTGCAGTATCACGTCTTTTTTAATTGAAGACCAAGGCCGTTCGACAGCTGAGCGTAATGCGCTCCTTATAGTGTGACCAAGAACGTCGGTTAGTTTTTTATACGACTGCGCAACGTTCGGAAGATGTCTCGTTTTCCGTAACGCGTTCTTCCGATCGCTAGAGTATGCACACTAGGCATACTTTAGTTTCTGCTCAAACACTAAATTCTGCAGACGATTTTACTCGAACAATCAACAAAAATACACACAAAACAAATGCCCGGAGTGGCTCCTAAAGCAAGTGTGGATATGCACAATGTCGTCGAATTTCCAATTGTGTTTTTCACGCATATGTCCGTGAGTCATCTCACCGTAGGGTTTGCACTTTGTGAGGTCAAGCGTTCCTGGCCGGTTGAGTTCCTGAAGTGAGGAACTACCAGTTGGTATGATAATTTTACGAGTGTATTTGGTTTAGGACTAGCCGATAGAAATGTTGATCGGGTTGCGCGAACAAAAATATTGGAAGTAATGTTTTGGGTGAGACATTGAGCTCCTCATGTCGGGGGCTCAGGAACGTATTGCTGTACCCCTACCGTGGGATGCCTCCCGTTATGTACTTTCGAACAGAGGTGCAGAGTGGTGCGATGTTTTGTTGTCCGACGCATTCGGAGGTTTTGATGATGATGCAGTTGATGATGCAGGCTGGAGGTTTACAATATATGCTCCTACCACGATACTCAGCATCGCAGTTGCTCGCTAGATCTATCTCGGGACGATTATGTGAATATTGTCAGCAAAATTTCAAAGGAGAACCTGATATCTTACGTGACACCATACACGGCAGGCACATAAAAAGCGCCCCTACCACCTACGATAACAGTCCCATGTATCATACCTGGTGCATCTCTTCTGAACCCTTGTGGAAATTTGAGAAGGCAACGGCGACCAGGTACCGCCGAAGGAAGGCAGCTGCCTGGTCCGGAGATTAGGGATATCGTGTTCGAGTCGCACCGCAAGGGGTGATGCGGCCCACGGACTACGCACGATCGTCCCCGTATTTCTGCCCACTTGTTGTATCACTCGTAGGCGGTTCCTCGTGTGGTCGCTAACCCTGGGTCCCGAGAGGGTACATCCCCGCCCTCAGACAAGAGATCAGTACTGACTCGACAGTGTAAAAGCAATATTCCTCCTGCTCAAACTTTAGTGCAGTTTGGAGCCGTCTGTAGAACTGGAACCAACCAGTTTGTTTTTCCTGAGAGTCACACAGCGACCCCCTTCGAAGGCTTCGAAGCCAATTTCGCAGATGGCGTCGGGGGTTTCGAACACTGTTGGGAGGCGAGGGAGGGGGAAGGGGTCGTTGGCTGGCAGTCCTCGTTACCCCGGAATGCATACAGTCGGCAGATGTGAGGGGGATAACACAATTATCCTTCTTAACAGTGTAAGTCACCATTCGATGGTACCGTATTTAGCTAAGCAAGAGAGATGAAAAAAACAGTGTGTTTGTAAAGCAACAGGGTAGCCACGCGAGGGAGTGACCCTGAGCGGCTGAAATATCAGGCCTTAAAAGCTGCCCCCCGAACACCTCACTGTGCGTCGAGCTTGGAGCAAGAATGTTCTTCCCGGTCGGGTAAAGTCCACAACGTCCTCCGTCCCAGCGTTGTAGTGCTGCGCGAAAACCAATTGTTTAAGTATTGTGACCATGAAGATACCGAGTACAGCCCTCCCTCCCTACCGTAGCCCTGATCCCTGTGCCTAAAGGCCAAGCGAAGGCCCCAACTAAATCCACATCGGTTTTTCGTAATAAAGGCCCCTCCGTCCGTTTCCATGTCTTCGTGCAGCAGAAGACATTGCTTCTCGTTAAGTCAACGATACCTTGGAACAGAAACGGTTGTGGTTGGATGAATACTAAGTCAATTGCTGTGCATCATTTTTTCCCGAAGCTCCTCACTTGCGAAGCTCTACATTCCAGGTGATGTTGTTACAAGTAGGTACACGACGAAGTTACGGTCTAACACGAATGAATGCCATAACCCGACGATGTTCGGCAGTTTCTCGGTAGAGGAACCGCATCGGACAGAGAGACATCGGCCAACAGTACCAACACGTGCTACTCCTCTCGCAGCCACTTGTCAGCGGTGTCGTCGCTGATCAAAAACATGCTCGTTTTTTTAGAGTTTCGATCAACGGTGTCTCATCGACGGCCGAAAGGTTATCGGTCTTAAGCCACCTGGCCCCTTACGACGAGAAACTGTAGTATCGACTTTGGTCAAATATATCGATGTTCTAGATGCCGTAAATGCCGTCCTTACGACGCGTTGAACTGGGTGTTCTCGACGCGAACCGACGAAAGCCTCGGTATCATGCCGGCGCCATGCTTGTTTGCAAAGTTTCATTCAACAGATGCGCTGTTGAAGGTCGAGGGTCGGAACAAATTTCCTCTTCCGGAATAAGTTGTGGTTCGACGTTTGTCTAGCTTATCGATGTCCGCGAGGCCCGCAGGTGCCCACCAGCTTTCTATCGAAACCATCGCAACGCAGTTAACTTGATGCTTCTACGTTTGAACAGACGAAAGCCGCGGTGTCAATACGGTACCACGCTGGTTCGCTGGCTTGTATTGCACCGTTTTGGAGTCGACGGTGGAGGGCTCAGGGTCGAAGGTATCTCCATCGGAACAACCTTCTCTTGTGGAGGAACGTTTGACCAACCTACCAAGGCCAGAAATGGCTCAAGGTAGCCGCCAACGTTGTGTCGAAACCCCTGTGATGGGTTCAATTTGCTCCTCCCCGCAAATAGCTGAACGCAACCCATCAGTTTGAACGTTGGTACGATGGTCAAGGGCGCGACGAATAGAAGTAACGGTTCAGCGGTCCCGTGCTTGCTGAAGATAGCGAACCCCAAAATGAAATACATGGCTGCCAGCTGTAGCACGACAAAGTCCAGTGTCCTCTTCACTTTCTTCTTCGCCCTCAAGAGGGTCCGATCTCCATCATGTCCACAATCCACGTGATCCACAAGATATGCTTGACCGACGAGATCTATGCTATCCACGCGATTTCCGCGAACTTCGTGATTTATGTATGTACCGTCTCCAAGGATGGCGTTGCTTCTCTTCTTTAGGGATTCGTCTATCCCGCGCAAAAGGGCCTTCCCACATATGTAGCATGTCCCTGAAAACATTGAGCTCACGAGGAGTACCCCCACAGCCGTCATCTTTATCGCTGCTTCCGGATGGTCTACTCCCGCCAGGATTGTTGCGATGACCGGAACGATCGACACTGCGATGTATGGTGCGTAGTGCCCGGTCGGTGATTCCAGCCAGGCAGACACCGCTATAATTTCCGAGTTTGGATGATTCTGTCCGGGGCGGGTGCTGAGGTTGAGATTAGATTAACGGCCACGGAACAACGCAATTTAGAAACGGTGGGCAAGTGGTGAGAGCGATTAGCAGAGGACGTACGGTACTGTGAAGGGGTTACCTACGGTAGTAATGTTCTGAGCTCAAACTTTAGTCAGGCAATGGACCGGTGCTGAGTTCGATCGGATAGACGGATACAAGACAATGCATCGGCTGCAGGAAATGTCGACAAGACGTCACAATTGTCGCAAGACCAGCGATGCTACGGTAAAGGAGGTGCCTGCTTTAATAGTAGCTGTGCCGTCCGTACAGTAAATATCCATGCATCCGTGTCTATAGCAAATACCGCGGATATACCGGGATGGCACAAGCTACCACAGCCCTACACATCACCCCGCAACCCGACTTGATAAACGCTACACATGCCACCCGGCAAATAAACCCCTCTGCTATTAAAATAGGCGTATGTCGCAAGTACACTCGTCGTTAGACAGACGGGTGCGCCTAGTTGGACCAAGGCACCTCAAATTGAGGGGTTCCAGCCTCGGCTAAACACTACCTGTTTCGACAAATGAAAGCGCTACCCGACGAAATGGCCACGGTTCCAAACCATCATGTTCACCGCCATGATGGATGTATTATGCCACGCCGCGCCGGAAACACGGAGCCACTCGTCCAAGCGACCTAAAGGAGGTAGTGAAAAGGGCGGTACCCCGCCTTCTACGTAGCCTTAGCCCTTGGTGCATACCGAACAGTTTTTCTAACCGCAAATGATACCCGAACGACCATTATCGGGGAGTTCCTCGACGGGGCGGGGTTCCTCCAGTCCGAAATCAGAAATAGGGTGGGAGTCATCCCACGGTAAGGGTGCGGCGGACATTTCTGAGCTCCTAACATGAAGATCTCATCATCTCATCGGAACCATGACTTCGAAGACATTCGTTCGCACAACACGACCAACGTATGAAATGCACTATAATGAGTGCGAGAACAAATGTACTCGAAAATTACCGTACCAGGCGGTAGTTCTTCACTTGAGGAGCTCAACCGGTCAGAAATGCCTCGCTCAAACAGTGCGACCCCCACCGTGGGCTGACGCTTGGCGATAAAACACAACCTTGATCGTATGCGGCGCGCGTCGACTCACGTGTCCATCCAGAGGCGAGCTCCCAAGACACCACATATGTTCGGCAGGATCTGGATTGCGCTCAGCAAGACACAGGACCACGGCACTTCGTCCCAAAGCACCATGGAGAACAGACCGATGTTGAACACGTTGAAGGTGACGACTATGAGATGCAACAACCGGCGGCACTTCTCTAAGGGCAAAGCTGGAGCCAACATATCTTGAGCGTGAAACTGGAGCTGCTCGTTGGCACGGGGCGAACAGAAACGAGGACAGACAGCAGCGCACATAGCATAGATGTTTGATTTTAATAATTTGGCCCAGCCATGCTGCGGTTGTTAAAATACTGTATACCTTCTAAGGTCGGTCATGTTCTTGACGTTTAGGAGCTCTATATCTTAGCCAAACGACTAATTTAACAACATTGTCCGTGCAGTCCGCCCAGAAAAATCATATGGGCTATACTGTAGAATCATCAGAAAACCCGCCGGAGACCCATTGACACTTCAAAGGGCGATTCATGGGCGGACCGTGGACCAGGCCAACCTCGTGGGGAACACAGAGGCCACCCACGGGCCAGCTGGGCGAGTCATAGATGGCTCATGAGCGAGCAATGAGCCACCGCTACAAACTCATGCGAGTGACCCATGGACGCGCCAATGGACAGCACAATATATCCTCGGGTAGCCTTTGGGTGACCCATGGAAAGCCCATGGCGCAAATCTGTATACCTATGGGTGACCCATGAGCGACGCATGGGCAACTCATAGGCAACCCAATTTCCAGTACCACCATAAATTCATGGATGACGCATAGCCAACCCATTGGTCAACACTATCAAGTTAGGGCTGATGTCGTAGACGATCCGTAAGCCAGCACTACCAACCTGCGGTTAAACCTTAGGCGACCTATGGGCCGCGGAGGCTCTTGAATGGCCCCTGAGCGGCCAATAGACCAACACTAAACAAGCCTCATGGGGGATCTATAAGCGACCCATGGACGACCCGTGAGCGACGTGTGGTCGACTCGTGGACGAAACATGGGACAGCACTACAGTAAATACCCATGGGAGGCCCAGGACCGAGACCCATCGCTGACCGATGGGTGACGTATGGCCTGGTACTAAATGCTCATGGGTTATCCATGGAGCTGCGGTTTACAACCATGGCGGGGTCATGGGCCAGCACTGTAAACCCATCTGTGACTCATGGGTGGCCCATGGGACAGTATCGTGTACCCATGGGCGATCAATGACCGAGTATTCTGAACTAATCGATAGCCCATGAGCGACCCATGAAGCAGTGATTTAAACCCATGTAACACCCATAGACCAACACTGCGACCTTATGGCTGACCCATGGGCGACCCATGGGATAGCACTATACACCCATGCGTGACTCATGGGCGGCCCATGGGAAGCCCACGGGCAAAACCACGGGACAGCGCTATATCTTCACGGGTGGTCCATGGGCATCCATTGCACGGCCCAGTGGCAGGTACTACAAACGTATGGGTGACCCATAGGACATCCATGGGCTGGCCATGGGCCAGCGCCATCAAGCGGTGGGTGACGCATTGACCAGCACATGGTTCCGGCGAACGGTTATTAAGTGGCGAAGGGGCCATCCGTGGGCCGCCGCTAGTCCAATTACATGTATGACCTATGGGTGACCGACGAGACAACACTACAAATCAATGGCGACCCACGGGTGACCCATGAGTGACCCATGGGCTAGTCTGCACGTGACCCGTGGGCGACCAACGATCGACCCATGCAGCAGCACTCCAAAGCCGAGGACGGCTGATGGGGGATAGATGGGTGACGCATGGGGCCGCGCTATAAACTCAGGGGGGACCCATGGGCAAGTTATGGGCGATCCATAGAACGGCACTATGTAATCATGTGTGCCTTATGGGTGACCCACGGTCGATCCATGCGACAGCACTATTCACCCATCGATGACATAAAGGCGACCAACGCGCGGGCTTTGGGCAGCACCTGGGGCAGCGCTATATATTAACGGGGTACCCATGAGAGGTCTCTGCGCCACGTACGTAGGTTCCTCACAGTGAACACTCTACACCCAGTCCCACCGACAAGCAACATCAACTCATGGGCGACCTACGGGCAATATTTGGCCGTGGACGTTCCATGGGCGTATATAGTGCTAGTCCACGGGTCGCCCATGGGCCGCCGATAAGTGTATGTTACTTTCTCACGGGTTGCTCATGGGTTGCCCACATAGTGGAATTTCTGACCTAATATTGACCCATGGTTCGCCCATTGATCGCCCGCGGGCCTCTTACAGAAAACCTATGCCCTGATGGCTCCGGCCGATAAATCGCCCACAGGTTACTCATGCTTTAGTGTGGTGCTTGCCGATCAGCCGCCCACGGGTCGTCCAGGATTCCCATGGGTTACGCATGGATCATCCAGGGGTTAGCAATACTGGCTAATGGATCGTCCATTGGGTTTAGGAGGTTGGCCGATGGGTCATCCCCGGATCGCCCATGGCTTAGTAGTGTCGGCCCATGGGTCACCCATAGGTTTGCCAACGGTCACCATTGGGTCCCCGATGGGTTCATAGTTTTGCCCAACCGGTCGCCCATGGATCGCTCTGGAGCTTGTAGGGCTTGCCTACGGGTCACCCACGAGTCACCCATAGGATGGTTATCGATCACCCATGGGCCACCCAGCAGTTGACAGTGTTGGCCTATGGGTAGCCCATAGGTCGCCAATGGATCGATATTGTGGGCGCTTGGGCGGCCCATGTGGTTTATATTGGTAGCTATGAGGGGCCATCGGCGACTCACGAGGGGCCAACAAAGCAGCGTTTTAAACCCGTGGGCGACGCATGGGTGACCCATGGGTGCCCCACAGGTGACCCATGCGCCACCACTACAAGCTCATTCGTGGCCCTTCGGTGACAAAATTGATAGCACCGTGCCAGGTATACGCATGGATTATGCATGGGCAGCGCGTGACGCAAACACAGAGAGTTGTCCCATGGTTCGCTCATGAATTATCCATGGGTCGCCCACGGGGTTAAGGTGCTAGCCCATGGGTCATCCATGGGGTACCCACGGGGCAAGGGTTTAACCATGGGTCGCTTGTGAGCTCCTGCTATAATACTGGCACACGGGTAACCCATGACTATCCCCTGGGTCTCCCATTGGTCTCCCATCGGTCTCCCATGGGTCTCCCATGGGTATACCGTGGGTATCCAGTGTGTTTTGATGGGCCGTACATGAGACACCGGTTACATACCAATGAAGGACGCCCTAAACTGTTCATGTGAAACTGAATGAATGTGTATATCTCTGGGGTTCACGGCCTCACAACATATATGTGCCTCTCCGGATATCACCCCCCAGGTGTCAATGTCCCGGCTTAGTGTCCCCGAGTCAAGAGTTTTTGGATGTCTGGATGATCAAGCCGCCGGCAAAGTACTTGCCCCGTAGCAACTTTCAACTTCCTCAGACGCCCTGCTTTCCCACCCGTTTTGCGGCCATTTCTACGCCCTAGCGGACATTCTCGTAAAGACCCAAGCCTACGGTAGAGGGGTCTCACTTAGCGCTGTACTTGTCAGGGACGCAGAGCCACTGTCGTGTTTTTCTGGTTCGCGATATTCATCGCCATCGAAGTGGGTGGTACTCTGCACCGTTGTAGAAAAACATAATATGACTCCGTTCTTGAATGAGGTGCTGAGCCACACAGATGAGGGGCCTAAACATGGTAGAGAAAATTCGGGGGCATACCACTATAATATCGTGGCCTTGGTCTTCGTGCATGGATTGTTTTGCATGCTGGAGCGTTTTGTTTCAGCTTTTTGCTATAGCAAGTTGTAGTTTGGCCGATATATTTACACAGCTGTTGAGTCATACTGTAGGTGTTTCGTGTGGCCTTCGGGGCGTGACGTGTGCCCCCCCCCCCCTGCGTGGCCGCAGTAGTATGAGACGAGCTATTGAATTAAAACGCCTAAACATCAGCCCTGAACCGTAACCCTAAACGCACACCGTATCAACTGATTGAGATAGTGTAGGCCTTCCCTGATTCGCGCGTTACGTTCCCATTGCAGAAGTATTGGTGCCTACCTTAAGACACGACGGACTAGATTTTTGCGATGAGTGGACGTGGGACTGACAACGACAAGGAACGTTTTGCGCTAGGGGGCCGCAGTGTGCTAGGGGACAACCACCAACAGTGAACGGGAGGGTCGTCTGTGCTAGGATGCCGTCGTTTAAACCTCCTAACGTCGCGGTCGTCAGACGTACTGCGAGTACAATACAAGGCGTCTAACAAGAAGCCGGAACTCCGTCTCGGGATGGGTTTAATACTTGGGGAGAGGGTGCGTTCTACACAAACATCAGTACAAGCAGCTCCCGAACGTTTTTCATTTTCCCTGTAGATCTAGGACTGCCCTTGCTTCGTTTCTCAGCAGGTGCTCTGTACTGTTCCTGGCACGTACTGCACAAAGACAACATTATATGCCGACGGCAAGGTTAAGCGGTACCGAAGGGGAAGCACCGAAATATTCTGCAGCTCTGTTCACGCAAATACCCCTAATTTAGCAACCGGGTTGGTACAGAGGTGGTAATGTAAGCGCAGGATTCACGTATCTAACGAAGGATATGGTACAACCCTCGACGAATCCAAACACTTTAGGTACTGACGTTCCTCAATTGAGGAGCCTCGTTATTGATCATCATCAAGCTTTTTTCCACAAGTGCTACTAGGCATATCATATCCGTATCGTAGCACGTGACGTAGCTTACCTGCCGTTGGAGCTGATACGCGGCATGACAAAGTGCTGCCACGGAAAGGACCAGCCCAAGCCAGCCAAATATTAGATGCGCCATTTTGGGAACGCATGAGGCGCGACCGAGAATATTATGGTTAGACCATCTCTCGTCATCGCAAATGCAAGAGCACTGCCCTTCGCCATTGCATGCATGGTCAGGGTTCCCTTCACCTCCCCACAGCCAAGTTCGGCAGTCTTGGGCACACATGTATGTAGTGACCTAAACCACAGCTACTACCAGCAAGTCCCACTGGGTGTCACTTTTGATTCAAGAACTGTTAATACAGTAACGGTGCTATTGTATGTATGTGCGTATCTCCGCAGTTCGGATCGTAGCGCTCGTATCATATATGCCGCGGTCGGTGGAATGTAACGGACGTTTGTCGTTTATGTTTACATAAAAACGGTCTTTCTATTTCAGACCAAGTGGAGGGACTGTCTTGTAACTGTAAAATGGTCTGTTCGACTGCTGACAGTCTGATGACTGCTGAACCCGAAAATCGACGGCTTTGTCCATTTCACTGTCAAAGGTACCTTTATTTACATGAAATGCATCCACTAAGAAGCGGAGCACGAGTCATCCCACGTTAGGGGTTCTAGGTTTTGGGCCAAATGTTTCTGACCGGCTGAGCTCGTCACTGGGTAGCATGATAAAATTGCGAGTATATTTGATTAAGGACAAGCGCATATAGTTGTTAGGCGGGTTTCGCGAACCAACGTCTTCGAAGTTATGTTTCGGGTGAGATGTTGAGCTTCTCATGTTAGGAGCTCAGAAACTTTTTCCTACCGTGGGGTGACTCGCACGAAGAAAGAAACTCCGGCTAAGACTAACAGTACTGTATTTGTCTGTGTGTCTCTTTGCTCCGGAATTCCGACCAACCACTCATACACGCATACAAATATGGGGTCGTTTACTGTTGTTGTGTGTGAGCCAACCGCTGTCTTTACAATATGCCTGCATGAAAGTACGAAACACATACCAGGTATATATTATGATGACCTATATACTTCATGAGGACATCCGAGTACACACCCTGAAATACGCGCGACTGGAGTATCACACACAGCTTGCAAATATGAGTTTCGACCCAAATTTTGGGTCTCACAGCTGTAGTGTAATTTTAAAATAGTGTTATAATACATTACACGAGGTACTGTAGGTAGTGATGTTGATCACGGCTGGCTGGACCGTCTCTTTCGAACATGGTGTCTTGTTTTGGTAGTGTTGGAAAAGTAAAATCGAGAGTAAATACCGGGCGACATGACCCCTCGTCCATCCGCTGCGTAGGCAATACCCTGCAATGCCATCTGCCGCTTGCTGCTGTTGATGCTGCTTGCTGTGATGTTGCGAGGCACGGTCACTGAGGTCATCGGGCAAGGCCTTGATGTCCTGATGCGTGGTGCGCCCGGGTATGGGCATCGTTGCTACCCCATGTAGTCAGTGATATACGAAACTCTGTTTCCGTCAGGAGTAAAGTTCGGAAATTTAGTTTCTGGGCTAGGAGAACTACTACTACTGTTGTCGTACATATTGCTTCTGGGGTGAGGAGTCAATTGATACGAGGAAGTGTGATTCCCCTCTGCGGTAGCACGCGTCAAAGGTGCTCTCAAAATGGCGTATCCTTCAGAAATTGCAGCAAGTACCGTATTACTCGAGCAAGGGCTGCCTTTTATGTATCTGGTCATACTGTAGTTCCAGTAAATCGGTATGTGCCCAACTGCATATTTCCAAGTATTATGTCCAAGGCGAACCCACGGTTGTTTCTTTATTTTTATTGTGTAGGCAGACAACTCGGAGTTACAGAGTGTTTAAATCGTTTTCGAAGCACGAGCAACAGGGTTAAGAGTCGTGCTCCAGAGGTGCCGGTACGCCACCGATGAGACACCTTCTACTCCAAACGAGGCGATCGTTTGTAGCCGTTGCTCGAATCGTGCTCGTAAGATCGAATGCTTGTTAACGGTTAGGGATGGTTACAACATTTCTGATACCCATACCAGCGTAGTGGTAGGCCAACGATGCCTTTACTGACGACAGGATTTGCGTGACACTATTACTATAGTAGTTATGTTAGTCTGTTCATGGAACATCCTCTGCTGCATTTACTATATACCGGTATTTTAGATGAGCATCAATACCATTTGTAAGCACTCATGAGCGTCGCCACTCCCCCGCCCTCGATCGAAACCGCCAGTTTTCGCATTAGCGAGGGCTATCAATCCTACTCCTACACCCCCCCAGCAAACAAGCTACCTCAACACATTGGAAAATTAGTCATGTCTCAGCATTCATCAGGTACCACGTCTCACTGTCCTCAAAAACTATCAAACGCCTCATCAACATATATATGTGAGTTGATAGTTTTTGTACATCCGAGTCGCTCCCGCCCTCGATAACTACCGCAGTGATACAGCGAAACCGATAGTTTTACCATTCGCGAGTGAGAATTCCCTCCTAAGATACCTGCCCTCAACTCTCTCAAGTCATCACATGCATCTCGCTAAGACGCCAGGCATTCGCATTCACCGCAACTTCCCTGTTAAGTTTCGCTCGAAATCCACCAAACTTATCGCCATATGTCATTTGATAGTTCCCTACACACAAGCATTCCTGCACCCCCCCCCGGCGCTCAATAGCCACCATAAACATATATATATGTCGAAGCCGCCAGTTTGACCATTCGCGGCTGTCTCGAGCTCTCTTCACACCCTCAACACAACAAGCAAAACAATAATCTCGCTAAGACGCCAGGTGCTTGCAATCACCAGCGACCATGTCTCATTTCCCTCAAACACTACCAAACATATCGTGATATGTGAGTTGATGTTCTGGTCCACTTCAGCCTCCTCGCTGTCCCACTCTCAATAAGTACCACAACATTACATCAAAGCTACCAGATTCATCTGCGTACATTCAGCTGACGGCATGTGCTGTTGAACAGAAATCGCAAGTGTGTTGTTTGCTTCTCGCAGTTAGTAACCAAAGAAAGGACGAACGTTTTACCGATCGAGACATACGTGGGAACCTAAACCAGAAATAACAATCACCGAGGGTGGCAGACGTGAAAGGTAAACATTTCCAGGTGTTTCCATGGATCATAACCAGTCCCACAAGGGGTCGGGTTAGTAGGTTTCCACAATCTCGCGGGCCGGGTCGGGTTGGGTCAGGAGGTGTGCAATTTCTCACGGGTTGGGTCGGGTCTTGTCGGGTCGGGTCAGGTCCGGTCCGGTCCGGTCAAGAGACTTCGAAATATCACGGGTCGGGTCGGTTCACCCTGACGCGACCCAATGGAACCCGTGAGAAGTGATCCGACCCGTGAAAAACACTCAACTTCCCCCCCTCCCGATTATGACAGCTTAGGGTTGGTGAGAGCTGGTGGCATCGGGTGGCAAACCGACCACCTTATTCTTCGTAGATGCTCGTACGCGACAGCCTTGCCACAGCAATGATTGGCACATTCCGGATGCCATCCAACGACCATGGTCGGAACCGTCCAGACTCCACCAAGCGACAATGGTAGGTGCATTGGAGATTGCAGCAAGGCAGCCCAATTTCGCGTTTCGCCTTGACCCCAAAGCCGCCCAACATCCCCTTCTCTCGACGTGCCTCCCAACCAAACGAAAACCCGACCCCACTTGCAACTGTATATCTCCCTTTCCCGTCCCAAGGCCCATATATTATCACCTTCTCCTGACATGCAACCCAACAAAATGGAAACCCGGTCCCACGTGGGGAGATAGAGCCCCATTTTGCGGACCGCCTTAAACCCAAGGCCCATCGACCAACTCTTCAAAAAACTCTTTGCATTCTTCCCATACTTTGGACGCACTGTCCTCGGCATCCGGCTCCGGCTCGCACTCGGGCTTGATTTGCCCCTTCAAAATAGCTCTAAACATGTCCGCCCACGCAGACCACTCCATTGATGCAATCTCCCCGACATACAATTTGGGCTCGCAGTCAAGTACGGGAGCTGGATAAGGGGGCGGGGGGGGAGGGCTGGGAGAAGCAAGGGACAGAGGGAGGGATATAAGGAG
>JBBMKB010118611.1:0-36217 GCA_037833945.1 Alaria marginata
TTCCGCATCTTGTGCGTACTTTCTTGCATCTGGATGACAGCTTCGAATGAATTTATTTATTTTCTGGTGTGGTCACGATAGGGGGGGGGTAATGACAATTAATTAATAAACTAGAAAAAAGTCTTGTTCGGGCGGGGGTTGGTGTTTTATTAATTTTAGCACAACAGGGACGCCAATGATCTGCATTATCTCTGATCCCGGTTGTTTTTTCGATCGGAAAATATTACTGCGGTTACCAACTTTCCAACGATTGCCCGCGTGTTTTCGAGTATATAAAGATAGTTGCCAGTTAAGCCTCCGTGATGTTTCCAATGATTCCCCGCGTGTTTCACGAGTACAGATAACTTACCAGTTAAGCCTCCGTCACCACCACTGGTTGACATCTGATCTCTCTACCACCGTGATCTCTGCTGTTTCGTCTGTCGGAAAATGTCACTGCGGTTATTATTTTTTCCAGTAAAATACATTGGAACGATACAAGGGAAACCCCGCAGTAGACAATGCGACCGGGGTAGGCTCTCCAATGGGCAACTGGCGATGCTAATAATATGAGTCGTGCCAACACAGAGGCGGAGCAAAAGCAGTAAAAGCTGAGGCCGTCCGATTCAAGCAACATCAAGGTAGGTCCGGTTGCACCACGTCATTCAAGCGACATCAAGGGAGGCTCGTTTTGACCAGGTCCACAAACAAGTTCTTCGCTGCTCCCGACAACCCCTTTCAAGCTACGGAACAACCATCACATGCACACTCAGCAGCTGCTCATCGCACTCGTGAAAGCCATACCAGATACCAGATACACATCGTCTTCTCGAATCCCGGAATTAATTAATCAATCATTTTCCTATAGAGCCATATTTAGAAATACTTAATTAAATACCGGTAAATAAATAATTAAATAGTCTAACCCCTTAGAATGGAATTATTTGCACACCGCAATATCGTCTACACATATACTTCGAAGCACATGTATAGGCACATCACCTTGGCCCCGCACGCCTGCAAAGTGGATAAGGCGGAAGTTCCCAAAAGTGGCGGCCTGTCGACAAAATAATAGGAACGGACAGACGATCCAGGACGAGCCGGAGGTTGTGGGGGTCGAATGATGAGCTCGCAAGGCAACTTACTTAGCTGTGTCGACAGGGGGGGTCAAAGGGTGAGCTCGCTCCGCAACTTACTTCTTTGTGTTGGCATGTCGCACGCACAGTAAAATACCCTAGTGACACTTCTCTGGAGTAGGAGGGCCTCGAGCGACCAAGCTTCGGCGATAGAAACGACGACTAGCGATGCAGCGACAAAAACATCTGGTCCAGATTGTCAGCCTCATTTTACTACACCAGCACCCAACATCTTTATAAGGAACTGGTGAGATCGAGAAATTTCAACCGCCTCCCTCGGCACCAGCCTCAAAACAGTAACCGAAATGCTGCAAGCTACGCATCTCCGGGGGTCGCGCGCGCAGCTCTTGCATGCCTCAACTCCACCAACTTCCAACATAGCACCTGCCGCATTCGGACATATTAGACGCACTTGGTTTTTCAAGCGTTCAAGAAAATGCACTGATGCTGCACCCCTCACAAAAAAATACCCATGGGAACGATTTGGGCAGTCTGCGGAAATACTGGAACCACATTGCGACACCAGTGACTGCGGTACGCGAAAAAAAAAGCACACAGCTCACCGCTCAGGAGGATAGATGTAGCTCTTGCATGTGGCCGTTGCGGTAATGCGGAAACCCCAGTCTGGAGGTCGATCGTCGGAGTGAAACGTGACAACGCAGCTTGACGCGGGCACACTAACCCCAGGCCTTCCGTGCACACCCGGCCCTGACCACGGAGAGGGGAAGCGTTGCAGAGGGGACATTGAGGACAAGGAGGGAAACAAGCTCGCCAATATGGGCTGATTCTTGCAACACCACTCGGATTATTAATAAGTTACAATTCTACGGTAATCTGCCTCATGCCGTTTTCTTGCACCACTTATAAAAAAACACTATGTAGAGCTGTTGCTTACTAGTATATATGTAATACGCGCGATCGGAGTATCACACACAGCTTGCAAATATGAGTTTCGACCTAAATTTTCGATCTCACAGCTGCAGTGTACTTTTTTGTTTTTTGTAATATTATCTCCGCATCCGTAAGATGCCACAGACACACAGCGACGACACCGTGTGGTCGACACTGGAAAAAAAGATAACTACAGGATCGTTGTTACCGGGGTATATTGCAAACACCAGGTACCGACAGATATAGCTGACCGCGTGCAAGAGGACTCGGTTACTATTATCCATGATGTCGCCAAAACCGGAAGCAAAGCCCCGTGACTGTTTCAAGTCACTGAAAAAAAGGGGGCGTAGTTCCCGGTACTGTGTACAGGCGTAGTCGGACAAGACCGTTGGTCTCAACATTCGTAGATTTCACGAGATGTCCGCTTGAGCGAGGGATGCGCCGCCAGGTTCGCGAGAAACAACCCCAAGTTTTTTCGGTTTCGAACATTAGTGTCAAGCGCTCTGAAAACAACACGCATCGCAAGGGCGATACATGCAATGTCAAATATTAGTAATAGTACCAAGCGGTGATAGCAGAGGTACCGCATAGTATATTAATACCAGTAGTAAGATCACACACCCCCTCGGACGATTTTCCAAGCTGACTTTGTCTCAAACAGGGAGAGTGCAAACGCCTACTATTAATAAAAGAGGGGCGTCTACGAGATTATTCCGACCGAAGCCATCTTTTTCGTTGTGTGTGCCCCCGTGGTTTTGGAGAAAATCGTCTATCAAATTATTTCATTCCAGGGGATGTGTTGTCTTGCGTGTTGCACGGTAGGCATAGGCGCTCGCTGGCTGTGCCAGTGTATTAACAGTCAACGATTGATTGCGATAACCGGTACCGATTGAGAACTGGGACTTACAGTTCGCGTCCTTGTCTCGCCCTTGGTACATGCTCTCCCCCCAGAGAACCACTTTCCTGTCGTCTTTGTAGATGCGGATGTACGCCGTACCTTCCTCAGTGCGGCAGTCCTCATCGAAGAAGAGCTGCAAAGGCAGGCAGCACATCAGGACATCAAACGACGACACACGCAAACCATAAACGAGAGATGGCATGGCTGTGAGTTGGTTGGACTTCACGGCTAGTTATTGGTCGGGTGGCGGGGCAAAAGCCAACTCGTCTTTGTAGAGTCGGGTGTACGCCGTACCGGTACTTTCTCTGAACACCTAACGACATTTCGAATACCCTAAAAGTGCCCCCCCTAAGTCCGCCTCACAACTGGTTCTTAGCAGGATGCAGCTCATTCTTCATGCGACTCGCCGAACACCTCACGGTGCTTCGCGCTTGGTGCAAGAATATGCTGTCTGGTCGGCGAAAACCCGACATGCTCCGTCCCGGCTTTGTAGGGATGCGAGAGTCTATGGTCTAAAGGCCACGGTCATGCATGATTCTGTTCGTACACCCCCCCCTACCATAGCTTTGACTAAAAGCGTCTCTAGACATAGGTACTTGAGTCAAGGTCTACGCGTAACACCAAAAAATACAAACACACTGCTCAAGCCTCGCTTTAAGATCCAAAGCCCATCTACCATGCGATGTCTAATCCCGACATGACTCAAACTATCGATATTCCTTAAAGTGCGTTAACAAATAGCAGTACAGCGGTGGTTTCCCTTCAGTGCCGGTATGTGTCAGCCAACAATACCGGCATTATACTGGACACCGGCACTATTGGGCGTAATACCGACACTGGTATTAGTATGGCGGGTTCAAGTCGTATTAAGCGATTTACCCGCACTATGCCCGTAACATACACTACTCAACCGGCATTATAGAGGGACCACTACTATACTGTTTGGGACCATCCGTCACAGACAACCAAAATCCAACAAGTCATCTTGCCTGAATGCTGTCCGCTCCCGGGAAGTCGAGCGGGTAATACTTGTCGACGCCCCTTTCGTGAGGGTGGGCACTTTCCAGGATGTGTTCTTTGGGGCTGTGCACTACCAGCGGTTTGTGCCTGTATAAAAAAACACACCAAAGAGTGGGGGAGAGGGGGCGACGTGCTGTTATGTGGGTGCGACGTGTTTCATGTGGAGGCGACATCTTGTCATGCGGGCGCTGTATTCAGTCTTGTGGCTTTATCAAGTACCACCCCAAAAGAGGAAACGACGTGTTGGTATATGAGCGCTGTGTTCAGTCTTGTGCCTTTATCAAACACAAACCAGCAAGAGTGGGGGCGACGTGTTATCATGTGGGTGCTGTGTTCAGGCTTCGGGTTGCATGCGAGAGACTTGACCGAGAGAACACACACATCTCATTGCATCGACGTCGAATACAATGAAGCGTGGCACCACAGCCATGGCTTCCGGGGACCACCTCCGTGGGGCACCTCTGCGCCCCGTTCCTACAGGTACACTCACAGCGCACGGTGACAATTTCTTGCACGCGACGTGTATAGATTGATAAAACGTATTTTTTTCACGCTACCATTCTTCCTTAAACTGTTGGCCATCCCATCTGAATGCTCCACACGCGCTGGTGCCTTTGAAATTCGGCAGCTCCTGCCATTCCCCCCTCATACCGCATACCGCCTACTTAAGGGGGGAGGAAGCACAATCCTCCTCACTCCACCTCCCGCTAGCGATCAGGAAAACGTCCCAGAAGGAAAACAAAAACTCCGTTAGTTCCTGGAAATAACCGAAATAAAAGGCACGGCAGTGCCTGCTCCACTCTTAAGTGCTCGCATATCTCCCTGCTATCTGTTCCATCCATTTTCACGATGTCTGCACTACCCTCATACACTCGTACCTGGTCCTCTTATCCGTTGCATCCGCAGCCGACAAAACACCAAACGCCTCCACCAGAGTTCCCGCCAAGCATTCCGGGACATAGGGGACAAGCCCTGGTGTCCCTTTCTTCCTTGCCGCCGCCACAGCTGCTTCTGCCGCCGGTGACAACTCTTTCCCCCTTACCGAAGGAGATTGGGGGTTGACAGGAGGGGTTTCCAGTGCCGCTAAAAAGGAGGCAGGGTGCTGAGCAGAGTCCGGGGACACGCGTCCCCTCGGCAGTACCCTCGGGGTGCCCGGTTCCGAGTGGAGGCATACAACCACAGCGTCACCCAAGGACTTGGGAGGAAGAAGGTGTATTCCAAGGAAGAAGGCGACATAGAGAAGCGTGCGCGATAGGGGAGGTATTGTCAAACAAGCGATGCCATCCTTCCCGGCGAGCAACGGCTACAGACCATTCATGATTCTGCAGCAACGTCCACAGATACCGCCCTTCGAAGTTATTGGCATACTATCACAGCATCGCCCAAAGACTTGAGAGGAAGAACGTATACCCCAAGGAAGAAGGTGGCATAGAGAAGCGTGCGCGATAGGGGAGGTATTGTCAAACAAGTGATGCTATCCTTACCCACGACCAACAGCTACAGCAGTTACTTAGGGACCATCCGTTACCTCACAATTTACGGCAAAGCCTACATACGTACTTCACAATTACTATAACAACCACTTGTTTCCCTGAAGTCTAGCCTGCGGTAAAAAGGGCTAAACTAAGCACCCCGATGGAAGAAAAAAAAAGAAAGTAGTATCCGCCGGCGATCGTCATCGAGACATACGTTTAGCCCCTTCCCGTCTCTGGTAGAAAATCGCACTCAATTCCCTTGTTGGCTGCTTTACATAATCTAGTCTGTGGTCAGAACACACGCTTCAACAATTCTGGGATGGAATAACAAAGCAGATCGGTATAACATCCTCCGGCGATCCTCATCAAAATATTATACCTTCAGTCCCTTCCAGTCTTTGGCGGGACAAACGAAGTCGATTCCCTTGCTGGCTGCTTTGGCTGTTGGCACTCTTGCTTCCCGCTCGACCGCGGCTAGGTAGTGAAGACGGGGCCAGTCCATCGCCAAAACCGTGCACCTAAAAAAACAAAAGCGGTTCCGATATCTACTTTCTTGATCGATCGTTAGATGAAACCCCAAAAAAAAACAAATTGCGGTTCCGATATTTTGGTTTCTTGATCGATCGTTAGATGAAACCCCAAATATAAATGGCGAATAAAAACCTTTAACAGTGCATAAGCTAATATTGTCACGAGGGGTCATCCTCGCTTGCATGATGCCTCTCATACGGCCAAAAGCAGTTGTGCAAGAACACCTTTCAACTCTACAAACGTCATGCTCACGCTGCAATGAAAACTGCTCCAAAGTCTCTGGGGAAAAGTAGGTGCCAGAAGCCTAGCCAACAACTCGAGACACTATTTTTTAATGTGTAAGCAAACCAAACGGGACGGTATGCATTGACTCCGTCGCCCATGCCAAAACAAAATTGGGCGATTGGGTAAATAAAGGAGAGGGTTATAATAACACAACAATCGAAGCTACAGTGTACATTACGGCATGGACCATCCTTTTCTATTAGATCTTACCGCTGCTCTGTTATGATGACGCAACAATCGGGGCTACAGTTTACATTAGAGTATCGGCCAGCATTTTTCTACCATAACTCACCGCTCTAGAGTAGAGCCATCTCCTTCTCCCAGCAAAGCCATCGCCCTTCCGCCCACATGGAGTCCCTGATTTATAAATGTCAAAGCGAGAACAACATACCATCAGGTCAACCGCGGCCATCGTAGAAAGGTGTTAATGGTCAGTCTATTCTACCAACGCGACAGAAGCGAGCGTCAGGCCTTTGCTGTATAAGCTGTTTCTTTATGTCAAGCTGGACTGCCCTAGATGTCACTGTTTTAGATGTCACACTGGACCCTCTTAACCCTGTCCCTGCTGCAAACATGATCCTACACAATTTCCATATATATATATCCCTCAAAAACTTGATGGTGCAGTTCAACAGGGGTAAGTACAAGCCAACAACCTTGGGAGATTGCCGACCGTGACAAATCCACACTGAACTAAGATTGCCTATCCAGCGTATTGTGCCTAGTGTACACCTCGACATTACTCGCGACTGGTATGCCTTCTTTTTGTGTCCAGAAAACGTACCCATAAGAGGCGCCACATAAACTCGGTTTTACCGTTCACCACGATATCGAAGTAACTGGGAAAGTTGGTTCAAAGAAAACGACGACGGTTAGCCTTCGACATCGGTATTGCGCTTTTAACAACTGCTATAAATTAATGTCTTCCGAAATTTGATCTGACGGCTATGCCGACGCTAAGCGCTTGCTTCTGGGATGACCGAGATTCCCAATGTCCCCCTACTTTGCGGATGTTACGTTGAAGGGTGGCCCTGATAGACAACCAGAAAAAAAATCGGGACCGGTGAAGGATCGAAGCTAGTATACCGTGAAAAAATCGTGACGCACTCTTTAAATAAGACGGAAAATTACCTGGTGGACATTGTCATATGTTGAATAGCTGCCTTCCGTATTATGGCCGTCGTCATTAAACCCGTTGCCCCCCCCCAAACAAACGAGGGACTTCAGAAGCTCTAGTTCGTTCGTGATACCACAGCACCCGTCAACATTCTCGTGAAAACGAGGCACGTCCGTAAAGAGACAGTACTCACGATGAGGTTGTCGTTGTTGTTCTCGCATGAACTCACCGCTACCACCTTCTCCGTGGTCACAGGACGGGCTCCAATCACTCTGGAGTGGAAGAAAACGCCAGGAAAAATAAAACAAACCAAAACGGTACACAACACTCAAGCAGGTTGACGTAGGCGGGGGTAACCGGATATTTGTTTTACCTGGAAACTGCCCCCCAGCAGCGCAAACAAGGCGTGCGCCATCCACAGTCTGGGGTCACACAACGTCTTCGCCACCTCCTCGTTGCAACCTGCGGGTGCGCCAACCGTTTCCCGTCGTAGACACAAGTGAGTTCGTGAGCCGTGCCACGGCAGGGGTTGCATTTTTGAGTTGTATACAGTTTCCGTGCGCAGATTGATAAGAGGTTGAACGCCCTTGTATCACCCTGTTGACCCTGGTACTAGCTATTATAGTACAACGGGAGTCGCCGACCTATATACTTCATAAGGACATACACACTCCGCAACACGCTCGTTCGGAGTATCACACACAGCTCGCAAAGATGAGTTTCGACGAAATCCTCGATCTCACGGTCATGGTGTACTATCATTTTTTAATAAAACCATTTCTCGCCGACTGATCTCCTCAACCGAGGATCTACTCAATTTCTCTTGATTCGTTTTTTTGTTTAGACGGGACGGAGGAAAAACGAGAAGACGAGAGCCGTTTGGTGATCTTGTGTAGGAGCGGCCCGATGTGTATGTCACAACACTATTCGCTAGATGCCTAGACAGTGCACGGGATCGGATTTAGCTTACGATGCGTGACAAGATAGAGGTATTAATAACACTTTTTGGCAAAGCTGTTATCGAAATGACGGGGCTCCTTAACCCAAAATCGTCGGAATGTCATTCTTGTTTTGGAATATAATTATTTTTTAATACCTCGGCGATGGGTTTGTATATCGGGTCGCCCTTCCAGCTTACCCAAAAACAGTTTTGGGGTGACTTACTATTAGTATGGAGCTCCTCAAATGAGGAAAGGAGCCTCATAGAAAGACTGCTTCACCTCTACCGTGGCATGTGTCTTACGTTTGTCTCAAAGTCGGTTGTTGGGTGGGGCATAGAGCTCACGTGAGCAGCCTCATAATACGTAAGCGTTTCGTTTCGTAGCTGTGCTCGCGGATCCTTAGTGCCAGAGCACTGCTATAACAGGTACCTCTTTGTTCATCGAGCAGCCAAGATGCCACGAGTCGACAATAATCGGGAAGAGGCTGCTCAACCTACGGGAAAACCAGCAGGAACATATTTTCAAAAGCAGCAGCACATTTGAAGGTCTGCTATGTATATTCTCTGCATGTGTAATCTACGACGAGAAGAGGAAGGAAACTTGTTGTTGTTGTCGTTATTGTTGCTGTTGTTGTAGGAGTTGCTGTTAGTGTTATCTCACCTCCACGACTCTCACTCATGCCGGCATCCTCGAGGTTCTTGGTTACCTCCGGCAGGTTCCGGCACACCTTCACAAACGGGAATAGACGACCGCGAAACAACACTGTTTAGTTCCTAATCTACGCGATTATAGGAAAACACAACAACGAGCGGGTGCCGAGAGGTTGCCCTTACGCGGTTATTTGGAGAAACAAACGAGCGGGTGCCGAGGTTGCTCTTACGCGATTCTTTGAAACACAACGAGCGGGTGCCGAGGTTATTCTGAAATGATGGCCCAACCCTCCACACACAGGAAAGCCGATGACGCACGCTGCGATAGAGGTATGATAGCACCTAAATTTTGTGAGGCTCCTTCCTCACTTGAGAAGCCCTATACCCCCCCTCCCCCCCCCAACAACCATTTACGATCAAAAAATGTAAGCTAGGCTCGATTCGTGATCCCATGGGCTAGGTATCTAACAAAAGCATGTTATAAAAATGACATATCGGACCAAAAGATATTTGGTAGCTCCTGAGTTGAGGGTCTTCGTCAGTGAGAAAAGTCTGGGCTGAGAGTGCAACCAACCCCTACCGTAGCACGGCTCTGATAACGTGTTCTCCTGCTCTACTTGACCTCCACCAAGGAAGACGCACACTAAGAAATAAATAGAAAACGATTCAACGCAAATAACGTTCGTATCTACGAAGTAGAAACGGCACAAGGTTTACAACAATCAACGTACACAAGAAAGTAATGGTCATTCAGTTCAGCCCTGTGAAGCGCAAAAAGCAAGATAGGTATCGTGTCTCTACCATCCGAAAGTAATTTACTAAATGAACCAACCCACATTATCTCCACGAGCAAAAACTTTAACTGACGACTACCTCCACGACCAAACGTTAATTAAATAACGAATTAGTACCCCCCTGCTGATATATTACGATTACGGCGCTTCGCGCTTGGTGCATGCGATGTCTGCCTGGTCAGTGAAAACCCCACGTGCTCCGTCCCAACATTGTAAAGATGCGAGGGCGTATGGTCATACGACTACGGTCATGTATGAAATGAGTACACCCTCTCCCCCTCCCCTATCGATAGCTTATACTTTATTGTCTTGCCTCGCGCAAGCAGTCCATGAGAGTGGCTGACCAGCCCTCCTTGGCAAGTAATGCCCGCAGTAACCCCACATGCGCACCCGCCAAAGCAACCGCCTCTTCCGCAGAAGACAGGGACTCTTTGGAAACCAGCCCCGGGGGACAGAAATACGCCATCCCCGGGTCTCCATCCAGAGTCGCTGCTGCCGCCGCTGGTCTGGACCATACGCTCAGGGTTTCCCCAATTTGTAGGAGCAAGGCACGCACAAGAGGGGCTGCATTTGTGCCATCCCCGTAGAAGTGAGGGGAGACTAGGGCGGGAGAGAGTCCCGCCCTGTTCAGTTGCACCTGTGCCAGAGAAAGGTGATGAGTAGGGCTGTGAGTTGACTGGACTTGACGGCTCGCTACTATTAATACTAATAGTCACTATTAATAGTTTTTAGTTGGGTGGCGCAGTAGGCCAACCGACCGACTTCCGTCTTTCATGTTACAAAAAACATTGTGAGCCACAACCGCACCAGTCAGGTACAACAGCAATTGACGAAATTGAAATAGTGTTATTAAAAAAAACGCAGAAGTCCGCAAATTACCGTAAAAAATTGGGGAAGTGTAGACACATAAATACAGTAGTCACCTGAATCATCTCGAGGGATGCTTGAGGTAGTAGCTTCTCGCAGAGCTTGGCGGCCGCTAGCCTAAGCTTCATTGACCCTTGCAGCAGGATCACAAGCAAGGGACCCAGCACCTAAAAGCACATGACAGGCACATCACAGATTAACAGTGACAAACACTTTAATGAAAATATATACATACCAGGTATACTTAATTGGGTTGATTGTCCAACCTTGACTCGAACCGTGCTACAGTAGGGGTTGCACCCTGATGGACGATGCTCCGAAAAACTGATAACCTCCCCAGTATGTTCGGACCCGATGTGCATATTACTAAAACAATGGTCAGATACCCATAGCACATGGGAGTGTGTATCGGGACGAGCTTACCACTCTTCTTAAATTCAGTTGTTAAAATGAGGCATGTATTTCCTAAGGTGAGGACGGCGCCTCAGAAAAGCTAGTTGCTTCCCCTATCATAGCTCGCCCCCGCTTCATCCAGTAAACCCTATCTGTGGTTGTACGCCAATGTCGTGACCCAAGCGGGCGTTGCGCGGACAGGCAAGCGGCGTTGCGGCGAATATATTTTCCAAAGATTTCCGCCACGCTGAGTGCTCAGCGCGGAGGTATATCCCGGGAGAGACCCTCCTGCCTCGGGGGGCAGGAGGCCTCATCCAACCCAACACTTGCATTAAACGATCGGCGGCAAAGGCCTCATCTAGCCAAATACTTACATTAAATGATCGGCAGCAGAACTAAATAACACTAACCGTATCCAGTACCAACATGATCCCGGATGTGGGGACGTTGTCAAGTACACGACATCAGAAGCGCGCTACGGTAGACTATAGGGGTAGCACCGGATATGTATGAGGCTCTTCACTTGAGGAGCTCTAGAATCCGAGGAAAAACCTTACGCTTACCCCGACGATGCACAAACCCATCGCCTCGGTATCTCACGAATGACAGTGTAAAACACACGTGAGACCCCAAAGATATTGGCTTTAGTGTGTTAGTTGGGGAGTCCCGTCGGTCAGAAAGTATTGGGCCAAAAAAGTGATGCCCCTATCGTAGCGCGCGTCTTCAAGAAGGCCCCACCTCCGGGGACACGAGAGGACTGGCCCCGGGGTCAAGGCCAATGCCTCCTCCGGCTTGGGAAAATGTTCCATCCATCGAAGATGCACAGCGCTGAACGAGGCTTAGGACGTCGGTACACGCCCCCTCTTCCATGAAAGATGGCTCCGGAGGTGGGATGGCGCGAGCCAGGCTGCGAACCTGAGTAGAGACGATCAGAATACGTTAAAGAAAATTGAGAAAGACGCTTCAGCTGTGAGATCGAGAATTTCGTCGAAACTCGCACTTTTAAGCTGCGTGCGATACTTCGATCGTGCGAGTTACGGGGTGTGCACGACTTCACGAAGAATATAGCGGTTGTTGCGATGAAGTATATACGCACATCATTTTAAACAGCGATGACACGATAGACGGCTCCGGGGGTGGAATGGCACGAACCAGGCTAAGGACCTGAGTGGCGGCGATAGACGTATATCGCACTTGTTCCGATGGAATACGTAATTTGTTTACATAGGGATGACACGAGAACCGCACTATTCTGTAGACCTGGAAGCTAGCCACGCTTAGAGCCTAATGTCACGTGTCCGCAAGTCCAGGCCACAAGGCCATACAGTGGGGAGTTCCCAATAGTGCCGGTATGTGCCAGCCCAAGATACCGGCACTATTCAGGGCACCGGCACTTGGGAATAGGTTCGCTATAGAGAGTTCCAGCCGTGCCAAGAGGTTTCACTGGCACTATAGAGAGCAGTGGCACTATTCAACCGGCACTATTGGAAACCCCCCATCGTAAACGACAACAACAAAACAGGTAAAGACGCACACATCGGACAGATCAAATCCCATACCTACGGCAGACAGACACATGATCTACTCGATCTGCGTGATCTAGATCACGTTTTCTGGGTGGGAGATATTGTATGATATGGCTCTTGCGATAGTTTTGGCCTGGCGGGGTCTGTATGATACGGCTCTTGTGCACGTGTGGGATCCGTACGATAAGACTCTTGCACAACATGTTACAACAGCAATCATAGGATCTAGATGATCTACAGCAGACCATGATCTGTTTTACGTGTGGAATAATGCAACAGTAGACAGAAAACCCCGGAAAATTAACAAATAATATTGATACATTAGGTAGAACACCCCGCCGACTTTCTCACCTGCTCTACTGTGAGAGCGTCGGCGTAGGTGCTTGCCCCCCACATATACCCACTAGCGGATCTCTGGGAAGACACATATCCCGGCGCCTGCCCCAGGTAAACGGGGAACCGATTAAGGTTCACCCTCGAGGCCTGTCGTGTAGAAAAAAAACACGTCCGGCAACGAAAATGTAACCGTCAGGCTGATGAGATGACACAAACGAAGATGTTATTGTAACAGCATGCCCTGAAATGTATATGCTAAACAAACAGAAAATATTGGCCACTTGGCACGGTCCATAAAACGTTGTCTCGTCGACTTATGACAAGTGGCAATCTTGTGAATCGACGAGGTCTTTTCTATGCCATATTTGTGCAATTCATGTGCCTGTAAACAACGCTGAATGCAGATGTATTTTATACCACTACATTGTGGGCCCGCCAACAAGAAACACTAATCTGAGCAAGGTTTGATTTCTTACTCTGACACCAACCGTGGGCAGCCTTGAATTTAGGCTATTATATACTTGTTGTGTAATTTAGTGTAGCACTCGCCGCTAAGCACGATTTCTTAATCCAAACTTTTTAGCGTCCCCCCAAAGCCGCACATTCTTACTTTTGTCATTCTTACTCGTGGGCCTGAACCGCGAGGAATCATGGGGGCGTTCTCTAACCTCTTTCTGATCTCCATCTAGATTCTCAGGAGCAGCTACACACGCCGTAGCCGTCATCTTGAAACCCCACGCGTTGTTGGATTGGTCTGTGTGGAAGTACACCACAAAGCTGAAACATGCCAGAGGGAGGGCAAGGGGGACACAGCGGGAGCAAGGCCGTAGCAGTAAGGACATGCCAGGGACACAACGGGCAGCAGGTTCGTAGCAGCAAGGACATGCCAGAAGGAGGACAAGGGGGACACAGCGGATAGTAAGGAATTTCGAGGTCGTAGAAAGCAGTTATGGGTATAAACAATTGCAACTTTGGTGTAGTCGGCTAGAACGAACCATAATCGGACGGTCCTTCCAAGTACGAAATCAGAACATTATGCGAGGGTTCTAAAATAGGCGCTTCGTCATTTGGGTTTCTGTGTTTGTAGGAAGGCTCGTTTTATTGATAATACTTCAATCATGTGTACAGTTTAGCCAAATGGCGTATGCAGAACAGACCAACAAATCAAGGCGGTGGGCGCGGCGTATACCATACGCCGACAAAACAACCCCCCCCCCGCGCACACAGAGTCATAACGCCTCTAGCAATAGCACTACACACAAAATATGCGTCGACACATGAGGCATGCTGGGAGGATAACGAACAAACCTCGTCCTCCCCTCACGAACCTGGAGGCGTGAATAACCAGCGGAGGCCTTCCTCCCAGCCCCGGCCAGTTCGAATCTGCCCCGTTCCGACCGCCCGAGTACCGCCTTTCTCCGTAATGGGCACCGTCAAAGTCAGTGGCGTCCTATGTATATAATGACGGCAACAGCCGAAAACGATAACAAACGAAAACGACATCAGCCGAAAACGACAACAGTAGAAAACGAAAACAGCCGAAAACGGCAACAGCCAGAAACGACAACAACCGGAAACGACGACAACCAGAAACGACAACAGCCGAAAACGTCCGCAACAAACGGAGCAGCTTAAGCACGGAGTTCCACAGACGAGGTCATAGATCCTAGTCTTGAAAATAAATAAACGTTATTGGTCACCAATGGTACTAGTCATACGAGTGTTCTGACTTTGCAGTATCGTCAACTTGAATAATATTTGAAACGTTATGGAAGTACCTGGTAAAGCTGTAGGAAAACATATGGAGGGTTTGATAGAGCACAGCCGAGCTGATTGGGCGAAGTGTATCTTGAGCCAGCAAGGCCCCGTGGCCGTACGGGTCTTCCCCCAAACAAGTAACGAAGAAAACATCAGGGCTAGACGCGTGCTACGAGAGTGGCAGCACTTTTTGGCTAAAGTGTTTACGACCAACGGGGCTCCTCAATGAGACTACTGTGAAGAAATACCCAGCATCGTTGCATTACGATTGGCGTCAATAATACTATCATATTATTTGTTCTTTACCTATAGGCCATATGACATATTTCATAGGGTCGTACTTTCCTTTTTGGTTTCAACGACAGTGTAGAGTTATATACCTGGAGGCCATATGGCAGTGCTCCTCCGTTTACATTTTCCTTCTTTTTTCAACTACAGTATAGGATTTTAGACCTACAGTAGTAGGCCGTATGGCGTTGTTCATCGGGTTGCACTTTTTTGTTTTGTTTTCAACGACAGTGCAGAGTTATATGAATACCTACTGTAGAGGTCATATGGCATTGTTTATTGGGTTGCACTTTCCTTTTTTTGTCAACGTCAGTATAGAGCTCTTCGTGTGAGGAGCAGCCCTAAGAAAAAGCAGGTGTTACACTATGATATTACAATACCGTAGCATACTTCGTACCAGGTGCGTCGTTAAGCAAACACAGGAAAACCGTCGTGTGGCGCTTGCGTGCTTGAAACTTTTCGTGTGCTCGAAGACGGAAAACAAATAATGCACTCCATTCTCACTGCGAAATACTAAAAATTCCGCGCCAACCATTGTACGTAGAGTATGCTCCGTTTATCGTACGCGTTTTGGTCTCGTGCCATGGTCGCACCTTAATGAAGCGCACGAAGTCGCGGTCGAGCTCTGTCTTCGTCATGGGATCGAATGTGATCGTGTAGCTCACGGCTCCTTCTACCATCACCTCCCACGTCCTATGCTCACGTTTAACACAAAGCAATAAGGGAAAGGCAGTGCGAGTTGACACGTTATTGTGAAAAAAGTACAACATCGGCTGCCGACGTGACATCAACTAACTGAGCGTCTATATTTTCGGATCTCCCTCAATAAAAACGTCATCACATGCACAGCCGTAGTCATATTACCATAGACCCTTGCACCCCTAAATGTCGGGACGGAGCACGTCGGATTTTCACCGACCAGGCAGATATCGCGTGCACCATGCGCGAAGCGCCATGAGGTGTTCGGCGAATCGCATGGAGGGTGAGCTGTATCCTGCCAAGAACCACTTGTGAGGCGGAAGTCGGCACCTTGTGTGTACTTTCTTGCATATGGATGACGGGGGGGGAGAGAGTTGGTGGAATAACTTGTACCACTAACCTGTCCGTGTTGTTTGCGTACGGGTGTTGAGATTCAAACACCTCGTGAACGATGGATCCAGGGTTAAGCATGTGCTTCAAAACACGGGCCTCTCCGTCCTCCTCCCCATCGACGTAAATGCGACACCTTGAGAAAAATAACAAAAACGTAATTAACAAGAAACAAAAAGAGCGTATTTGATGAAAAAAAAAAGCAGACCGTAAGTGCGCATTAGTCGGAGACCCGACATGACTGGAGGGTGCGGCACCTCGAAAAAGAAACAAAGCTTCAAGAAAGAGTGCAGATCAGTTCACGGCAAAGCACAAGGGAGGTGCGGCACCTTGAGGAAAGTAAAAGAGCGTAAAGAAAGAGCGCACACCAGTACAAGGCAAAAACATAAGGGGGTTAGGAGTACCGGCAGCTGCCCTTTTTCCGAAACTGCGGGTGTCGGCCATCGCCCACCCGATAGTGGCAGTTCGACATGCGTGAACACAAACATGTCGCTTGGCAAACCAAAATTGCCATGATGTTATACGCCTGCTTGATGCAGTAGCTGCGTGCTACGATAGAGGTTTTTACTTACTGGGCTCATAACCTACTCCCTGATGCACCACCCAACATCGTTGAGATCCCGTTTGTCAAAGACCACGTATTTCGTTGTACACCTAGAAAGGCCTAGGGTGGGATTATTCCCCGACTTAAGCGCACAATGGTTCTCAAAACATTTTTTTCTCAAAAAACAGAAAGGCCTTCCTTCGTACGGTGGCATTGTTCCCCGGGTTAAGCGTACCATTTCTCTCAAAACCCATTTTTTTCATTTTTTGGGCGATGTGTTAAGAGCTGCTCGTGTGACGAGCCTCAGAAAAAAAATAGGTGTAGGTGCGGCCCCTACCGTAGCGTGCGCCAAACCAACACCGACAAAATGTCATACGCCTGCTTGATGCAGTAGTCACCGGGTTCGTGCGGAAATCAACTGCTTATGGTGGCAGCACGACACGTACAAGCACAAGGTGATGTTTCGCAAAGCAAAATCGTCACTATGCTTTTATACGCTCGCTTGATGCAGTATTGGATTCAGTAAGGGCGGAGAATCACCTGCTTTCGGCCTGAACGACGGCGACATGCGTCCACACGTTCGGGCGGAGCGGGGTCCTGGAGTGGAGCGTGAACAGCTGGTCGTCCCCAGAGACGGCGTGATACCTGCGGACACGGGGAACAAACACAACACACGGCAAGGTGTAGCCCCTCTGGGACTTGAGACCTAAAAATGTACGGAAACCCGTCAAACAAGGGAAAACTCACGCTATCAAGGGTGCACGGCCAAGTGTTCCACACTAACACTTGCCTGGTACTAGTTTGGTGTCAACCAAGGCACAAAAAAAAGGAAACTTTGCTCTTTGTCAAAGGAGTGACAGTGCCATCTCCTGACCTCTTTGCCTGAGAAGGGAAAAGTGACGACCAAAATGGACGAATACAGCATTACCCACTGCTTGGTCGAGGAATGGAAACGTTGGTGCCCGGATTACTGCGCGAAAAGGGCGACACGGGCGCAGCAGGATCCTGCATGTGCTTCTGCGCGCTCACACAACCCGTCCTGTAGACGGCTGATAAGAACACAACCCGTCCTGTAGACGGCTGATAAGACCAAACTTACCCCTATTTTGTTTGCTATCTCTGGGTCCCGATGGGGTTATAGCCCCTTTGGGGCTTCACAGGGAGAAAGTGTCGGGGGGAAACGACGGATACAGACAGCATCAGCCACACGAAGCAGCCCGCGCTGCTGGGGCAAATGATATGCACGGATTGCAAAGGAAGGAGCTATGCGACACGCGTGTAGCATGGTCATACACGTACTGGTGCACGCTCTTCCCAGGGTCTTGGCTAGATTGCCCTCGGTGCTGTTTTGGTCGCTACACATGGGCCTCGAAGTCAAAGGTTACTCGCGATGGTGGCGTTAGTGTAGTCTAAGCGTGGCGAGTGACAAGCGGAAAGAGCGGTATTCCGCGACGGCAGGGCTGAGCAAGATCCAACTTCCGTCCAAAGGTTTCTTCGATAAGACTACGGCCAGAATAGCAGATCGGTCCTTGGCCCTAAGGGTTCTTCAAGAAGACAACGACCAAAACAGCAATCTACCACAACTGGGTATACAAAAATCCGATCCACCGTTCTAGATGAAAACTGCACACCTTGCTCACGTACGGGTCGGATTTCCTGACTCAAACAACACTCTACAACCAAGTCTACAAAAATCCAATCTACACACCGTTCTATCCATAAACTATAAATGCAAAGCTTGTTTACACGAGGGTCGTGTTTCCCAGCGGGGATATCCCAAACTGGCTCTACGTCTCGGACCACTCCGCTCCCGTAGTTCTTCAACTAGACAACGACCAAAGCAGCAATCTACAACCACGTACAAAACTCCAATATTTGTACCGTTCAATTAAGAATAAACAACAAACTGCTCACATCAGGGTCGTGTTTCCCAGCAGAGATAGGCCAAACTGGCTCCACGTCTCGGAACGCTCCGCTTCCGTGAGGTTGTTGACGCCCCCCTTCAAAACAACGCTGCCTCCGACCGCTGGGTCGACTTTGATCACCTCCCACACCTAAACAATTCCATGTTACCGTGAGAAAAGTTACGTTGCATGCGTTACAGCAGTGAAAGGCGTATTGCATGTGTTACAGTAGTATAAGTCGTATTGCATGTGTTACAGTATTAATAGTACAAGTAGAAGACGTACGAGTAGTGCATGTATCTCTGCCATGTCCTTCTTTTCGTACCAGGTACTGCTGTGAACATCTGAAAGTCCATCTGTCCAATAGGAACAGCGTGACACCGTTTGAAGCCGCTATTGAACCAGCGTGTGTGGTAATGTTTGCTCTGGTTTATTTCAAGATTATACGATGTGAAGGCTGGGAGCAAGTAATACAGCACAGCAGCATTTGATAAAGTGATGGTTTGTATCGGCGACACGATAGAGTCTACCAGGTATCTAACTGCCTTTGTGGCACGCGTTATCATCGTGAGCGATTCACCGTCAGGGATAGCCGAGAAACCTGTTCAGCACCAGGGCACGACACGCTCGATGACGTACCCCAAATAATCTGACATTGTTCTTGTAACAATTTCGGGGGACGCTAGTAAATAGGACCTACGGTGCACACAAAAACCTATATATTTATCTATGTTTACTAACATTATTTGGTCCTATTTACTATGGTCCCCCGTAATACCACTTGTACTTTTCAGCGTTCTAGACAAGCCGTGGTCACAGGTGTCTTCTCTTCTCCCCCCGGTACGTGCCTTCCTTTTTTATCGCGCATAGGGTTCAGCACTCCCGCTGCTCATCAATCTGCATCAAATTTTGACATGTACAGGGCTTACCAACAGATCGTCGACCGAAGGTGGTACGAAATCTTCCTCCGCGTGAAAAATCATCTCCGCCATCGCCCCCATCTTGAAGGTGCCTTTGAATCCAGTGATGTCCCACTCGACCGTAGCCTGGGCAAGAAAGCGCGCAGTCACCGTCAGGTGGGTAAGGACACAATAGAACACCACCCCATTAACCCTTGTAGAGCCGTAGAAATTATCCCACACAAAAAAATGACAAGCATTTTGTCTCCAAAAACGTGGGGCGCAATTCTCAAGGGGTTGAAAAATGGGAGAAACTCGATCACCGGCCAGGTTCGCTTTACCCCCTGCGGAACTGAAGAGGGAAGAAGGGTTCCAAAACAAATGACGACTGCAGCATCGGCCACCCTAAGCTAAACAGCCTGGGCTGCTAAGGCGGGGGGTGTTTCCGAACCGCAACGTAAGGAGCTGTACGACACTCGCGCAGCACGACGGTACTTGCACTGTTGCACGCTGCTCTTAGAACGTTGATGATACCAAGACCGCACATGCCGCTTTTTAGGTCGCTTTGGTCGCTATACATGGGGGCCCAAAAGGATCGTAAATGAGTACCCTCAACAGCGATATTGGTGTCAACAGCGGCGTGGTCCAGTGAAAACCAAACCACGTGCTCTCCCTACTTCCTTCGGAAGTTCCTACTTCCTTCGGAAGTCTCGACTTCCTTCGGAAGTCGAGCCGAAATCCTGCCACGGGCTACCTCTCTTTCCATTCACTTCGACTCACCGTCATGTCAGACTGCGCTAGCTCTGTTATGACACCAATCCCGCCCGGTCCACCATCCGTCATGTTTCCTAGCGGCCAGCGTGGCCCGCGAGCGACGAAGTCTCCAACCTTGGCTGGAGAATACCACCGGCCCGGCGTGGCGTCCATGGGACAGGGGTCTCGCCGTAACTGCAAACAAAAACGTGAAAGGGTAACCATATACATAATACAACGCGAGCGCTCTCAGCCGAGGCGATCCAAGCAAGGCTACTGCTGTAGATGTAAACGCCTCTAGCTGCGATAAACCCTGGTTCACCCGTCATTCGAATAGCGGGACCGTTCCCATAGCTCCAGACCCCACCGTACAGGCTGGTTTTCCTATCAGAATAGAGGAAACTATTCATATGTTCTCATTGGCTTCACGCTGATAGCACCACCTACATACGATTTCGCAAATATCAACCGTGTGTTCAAAATTGAAACAGCATGCTGGGTTGTTCTCGGACAGCCGTGGCAAAAAGCAACACGTTTCCGAAGATACACAAAAGGTAGAACAGGAAATCAAATACAACATCCGCAACTTAATGGATGCAGGTCAACACAAAACCTGTCGCTTGGCTGAAGAAATCAACTCACCCACATCGCCATCGAGTGTCGCACGGTCATGTCTCGATGAGCGGCCACCCGCCCGGGTTCATCCCTGCGCAACCGCATTCCACGGCGCAGTAAAGGGGTTTCACTCGGTAGAGGAGTTCCCCCACCCGGTGCCGGAGGCAATACATCACTACCGCCTGATGTTTTGGCCGCCCCTCCGTCCAAAATACCTTCCTCAGCAACTGCAACTGCTGAGACGCCCGTCGAAGCCGCGTTTGTGGCCTCTCCCCCGCACAAAACACCACCCTCTGAAACAGCCGAGGCGTTCGTTGATGCCGCGTGCTCGTTCTGTACGGAGAGGGGGCTCTCGTTTTTCTGAGGAGGGTCGCCGCTGATTCCGGGGCTTTCATTCTTCTGAGAAGGGTCGCCACTGATTCCGAGGCTCGCGTTGCTGCGCTGGACGTGGGCAGAAGCCCTGGCTACCTGTCGCACCAGAACATTCAGCAACCTAAACAAAGAGAAGAACAAAAACGGGGTGCGTAGGATGCGTAGCGCAAGTGGTAGGAGGAAGTTGAACGAAGGGATGACTCCGTGTTGCGTGCAAATAACTTAAATCCCTTGGAACCGCACCCACGTTTTTGAGGACAAGTCACTTGAAATTAGTGTGGGATACTGTAGATTGTGCTCGTATTATGATACGTACGCGATGGTTGTTGGGTAGATTTGGGAATTCCAATGGTAGATTGGATTCATGGTTGGTGGAAATACATGGTGGATTGGCCGCCTGTTCTCGTGGCGGGACCACTCTGAATGTCTACTCGAAAAGGAGCTTAATGTATACATGATCGAGTTGGTACCTGCCGGTAACTCGGCGCCTCAGCACTGTCCACACGAGGAAAGCCTGTCGACGCTTCGGGGGTCAAGAAACTGTTTGTTAGTTATAAAGGCTAAACCACTGAACCACTCAGTCAGCGCTGACTGAGGGGCTCAGTGGTTTAGCTTTCGTAACTTACAGAAACAGATACATTTTGCGGCAGTAAAAAGGATAAAGCCAGACCGCAAGCGACACGTAAACGCCTGTATCACATGCCGATAATTCGCGGTTGGTGCGCGGCGGGTCCGCGAATGCTTTCAAGCCGATTGCTCGTCTTTTTGTCCCAATCCAATCTGTTTTCTTCGCACGTTTTTCGGCAGTTCCCTCCCTTTTCGCAACGCAGACCTATTAATAGGGTATTTATAAGGTCAGATAGGAGGCACTCCTCCCCCCCGTCCCCATTATGTGCTTACCTTCATTTTTATCACGGAAACAGTATGCAATTAATTCCCTCGACTACTCGCGTCGAATTGTGCATACACACACTATAATAGGCGTTATCTGCATTTATCTAGAGCGCAGTGATTAGAAGGCTAAAAGCATGGAAACCGACCGTAACACCCGATGGTCTGTGTGTCTGTGTTGCAGTGTGACGTTGCTACACGTTGCTTTCGTACATCGAGGCGATTATCAGCTGACTGCTAAGAAATGTTTACCTTGTTGTGCATGGCGTTGAGTGTAGCCCGTTGTCTCATCAAAAGGGGGGATCGCGGGGTAGCCAAAGCAGGGCAAGAGCGTGTGACGAATCGCTGCAGTGTAACACAGCCAGAACTACAAACCTTAACTACTGTACCTCGTATCACATGATTATGAAAAAGGTATAACATCAGCCGTCGACGTATAGTCAACCCACTGAGGGTCTATTTTCGGATCGCTCGCAGTAAAAAAGTCATCAAATTTAAGCTGGTGTGTATTTATATTTGCCGATACATACCTAAACTACTTATACTTGTCTGTACCCATCTTTATTTGCTTGTATCAACTTAGACTTACTTATAATTAGTCATAACGCACTATATCATATGGTATCCCCGTTTCAAGAGCTAAACAAAATCAATTCCAGCAATCCGTGTGAGTGAATAGGCGTAACTAGAGACAATAATGCCTTAATCGCAATATCCTATCCTACCCCTTTGGCCCTTTAGGGACTTCAGAGGGAAAAAATGACGGAACAAAATGTCAATTAGAGCATGATTCCCATCAAGCAAAGCGGGTCTCTAGGAGGATAGTCTATTACGGGGGAACGTAGTTAATAGGACCTACGGTAGACACAAAAAACAATACATTTATCTATTTTTACTACCAATATTTGGTCCTATTAACTACGTTCCCCCGTAATAGGGGGTGAACGTTGATGCGATAGAGGTAGCATTTTTTGGCCGCAACATTTCTGAACGACAGGGCTCCCTTCTTAACCCCAAATCGTCGGAATTTTACTCTGTTTTTGCAATATGTTTCGTTGTGTATGTAGACCATAGAATTGCTCATCGGGTACTGTAGAATTTTTTTTTCTTCTCCAAATCGGTTGTTGGGAGAGATGTAGAACTCCTCAGGTAATGGACCATCCTCAGAAGGCAAATACTAATGGTGTTATTAACAGTACCGTAGCTTGCGTCGGGTGATGCTTTGAATGTCAAACCATATCGGACTCCACGCAAGTACATGTAACCAGACGCGTTCTACGGTAGAGGTAGCACTTCTTGGCTATTTTGTCTCTGAATAACGGGGATCTTTGACACAAAATCGTCGGAAGGTCATTTGTTTTTAGCAATACGAACGCTTTGTGTACCTAGGCCATGGAATAGTCCATCGGGTTGCACTTTCAATTATCTCGAAATCGGTTTTTGGGGTGGGGACAAGACCTCCTCATGTCAGGAGCCTTGGAAAAAAAGGGGTGCTATTATACTGATTACAGTATAGTCCCGTAGCATGTGTGTATTGTGCGTAGCATGTACTAAACGTATGCTGCATGCGCACACTATGACGAGACCGCACTTCTCATTTGTTCTATTGCTGTAGTCTACATAGGTGCCAAAAGTGTTACCTAGCGGTACGTTAACAATAACATACCGGTCACTGAATCTGGTGGGCTCCTCCAGCCTCGTCTCTAGGCCCTGGCCTTCAAGCCCCACGCATCGCGGCAGCAGCACCTCAAACAAACACCAAGCCGCCTTCTGCACCGCGTCCTCTTTCCCGTCGACTCGATCTGCAGAAAGCACCCCTCCTTCACCATCACCGTTGTCACCGTCGAGAAGCAACCCTTCTTCCTCCCTTAGCTCCTCCTCGAGCGCAGCAATATCATCGCCTATCGAGACTGTATCCGAGGATACCCAGTCATCCTCAGCGACATCCTGGTCTTCACCGTTATTCTGGTTGCTCGACCCGTGTCCCGAAGACCCTTGCGGCGATACGGGCTGGTCACCGGGCGCTTTCTCGGATTGTGCTGCTTGGTCGCTATCGGTGTTAGCCGCGTTCTCGATAGAAGGGGTGGCATCGATTGTCACCCCCGGGTCGTTGAAGCCTTCTAGCAATGGCTCGAGCACCTATTACAATTCGGAGGGAGTGGGGGGGAGGGGAGGAGGTGAAATAGTTAGTTGTTTTCCAATGTCGAGAAAGACGATATGAGAAGGACAGCCAGCGCACACAAGAGGGAAAGGGGGGGGGTTCACTATGATAAAAAAAAACGCTGCGCCATAGCCTACTTCAAAGCGCAACACGCTGGGCGAAGGCTATCAATCTTGAGTGTTCCTAGCCATGAAGTTGCCATGTATGAAACCGGCCACGGCGAATCCATCGCCACCAAGTCTGAAGTTGCTGTGTATGAAAATGATCGAAATGGGACCAGAGACACATGCAACTCGTACCGTAGGGGTGCGCCTAATTTTCTTTGTCTCCTCACTGGAGGAGTTCTGTACCTGACCCAAAAACTGACCTTGAGCAAAAAAACGAAAATGAAACCCCATAAGCAATGCCATGGCCTCTAGGTACCTAACGCATACCAGGTATAGACTAAGCTATTAACTCGTTTGGGCTGGTGGGTATTGCAGGCTTCTTGCCGGGTTACTTGCGCGGTGGCTTATTATTTTTTATTCAGGTTTCATTAGCTTTTGCCCCCTTTTCAGCTTGCGACACCCCCGGGATTTCAAGCGAATAACATCCATACATCCCGAAGGGGAACCTTGTAAGATATAATAAACACGAAAAATGGCAATCCAACGATATAGGGTACAGTGTGTTAGTTGATAGGTAATGAGCCCCGTCAGTCATAATAAACACTCAGGCCAAAAGGTGCTACCCCTACCAAAGCACGCGTTCAAACCCCAACCCTAAGTTACTCAAGCATCGTTTCTTAAAGCGCGCGTGTCGCAGCCTCACCTCGAGGAGGACGGATTCCTTGAGGATGTCGTGATCTCCCACATCGTAGTCCAACGCCAGGGCTTGCAGCGAGCTCACGGCTAAGACGCGCCTTTCCGTGGCCTGGGAACGGGTCTCGCCCTCCACTGGCCTCGAGCATTTCTTGACGAATAAAAGCGGCAGGTGTCAAAAAGCGATGTCAAAAAGGAGTTCTTGGCAAATTGAAGAGGCAGGCGTCAAAAGGCGGTGTTAGAAGAGTTCTTGACAAAAGAAAGAGGCAGCTATAAAAAGCCGAAGTTACAAGCGCAACCGGCCCCGAGTATTTCTAAAAAAAAAAAAGAGACAGGTGTCAAAAGGAGGTGCTAAAAACAGTTATTGACAACAACAACAACACCAACAACACCAACAACAACAACAACAACAACAAAGAAGCAGGTGTCAAAAGGCGATGTTAAAACAACCCTTGGACACTAAAATAATCGGGCGTCAAAAGGCGATGTTAAAAGAGCAATGCAGCACAACCAAATCGTATCATGTGAGCCGCTAAACGGCGTCGGTCGCCCCACGTGCGCAGGAGACTTACCTTTCACAGTTTTCGATCTAAATTTATCCTTCTGGAAAAACACGATGCAAAACATTCACTTCAAATATTGGGCCTCTGAAGGCTCCAGATCGAACCAAAACATGTAATACACATTGTGATTAGGACAATGGTATGCCCGCGTCGCCGGTTAAAATGTTATATACTGGGCGGGGGGACAGCGTTTGGGCTATATCAGTAGGGGTCCCTCAATATGGCGGTCTGAGTAGGGCGGTATCCCGATATAAGACGGTCAAAACCACTTGGCGCGACTGGAGAATTACACTCATAACCTGGAATGAATACGGCGGCTTCCCCCAATAAGGCGGTCATATTGCTCTGGCACACCACTGCCTTACTGGGGAACTCCTACTGTTGTGCAAAAAACAGAGCACGGAAAAACCTGGCTGTTTTCAAAACGAGCGGGAATGAAACTAAGATCGCGCGGACTCTGCCACACTGAAGATGACGATTATGTTACCACATTAGGTAATTTCCCTGGAACCTAGCCCGCGGTCACAAACAGGCTAAAAAAAGCGTCTCGATAGAAGAAAAACAAGTCCAAACCAATACGTGTACCGCTGTTGTACCAGTACGCAAGGGATCGGTACTACGAGCTGCCGTACACCATCTCGTATAACTAGCAAAACAAATAACACCAGGAGACTATTAATGCTATAAACGTACACCCGAAACAAAAAATAAGAAAAGGAGAACGAAGGCAAAACAAGACCATTCTTTTGGCAGAAATTACCTTCAGAACCTCAAGACTGGACTTGACCAGTAGCGCAAATTGGCGAGCAAGCGCCAAGTGTGCGCGCGGCTCGCACCCTTCCACGCAGCTCAGGTAATGGACGTGTGCTCCCGGCCTGTCACCCTTCTTGGTGAGACGGATAGACTGGGAGTGCGAAGAGAGCAACCAGGCCTGAAAAGGAACGATACGCCACCCCACGACATCGCATGCATTCGAGCATAGATAAGCATGCTTTGTTGTTTACATCCGTCATTTAAAAGGAACGATACAGCACCCCACGACATCGCATGCGTTCGGGAAAAGGAACGATACTACATCCCACGACGTTGCAAGCGTTTGGGAAACAAAACTTCACCCCTAGCGGCTGACGTTGGGGAATAGATCCACCATTGCGCCGCAGCAGCACAACTTGTACTTGAACAAATGGCCGACATGTGCTGCGATAGAGGTAAGGCATTTTGGCCAAAAACCATTTCTGCGTCGGGTACGTTCGAGACAATTTCGCGTTTGCAGACAAATGCTTCGGGGACCGAAAGTCGGTAAGCATACATGCACATGCCACTCCAACTCGTGGGACGGCACCGAGCAAGAACTATAGCAAAGCTTGCAATGCTAGAGCCGTAGTATCAAGGTCACTGGACGCCGGCAAAACAAATGCAAACGGCAATCCGAGCGGGCGGTGTGCCGAGGCTGTGTTCATCAGACATAAGTAACCAAAACGTATAATATTGTAGTTATCCCGGCACCGCGATGCAGCTATCGACCGCGACGCAGAATTCCTGGTATTACTTTCCTACAGCAGTAGAAAAGTGAACCTGACAGCTGTTTACAACATTCCATGCATCGGACAGATCAGGTCCCTATTCATCATGATCTACAAAACATCTCTCAGGGAAGACAGACCTCTGGTCTATGTAATCTGCATGGCCTATATATCATATAGATCATGCTGCCGGGTAGGAGCCGGACGATGCGGAATGGTCTAGCACACGTTTCCTGGGTTGGATCTGTACTACACAGATCCCACGCAACATACCATGACGACAGATATAGGATCTAGATGGACTAGATGATCTAGATCACGATCTGTCTGATGTGTGCAACATTCCATCCCCGGAAGCGCGAAGAAGATAGCGTGAAAAGAGGACATCCGATTCAACCTTGCGTAGACGGCTACAAATAATATTTAGCCGCAGCGGTAGCACCGCTGTTTCGGCAACCGTGACACTGACACATTACGCATACGTGGAAGTGTGGTGGGCTTGAGCCTCATTTTTACCCATGTGACGGGGGATATAAACAAAACCGCATCAATGGCGGCAATAGCACAGACAACTTAGACCGAAAAACGCATACCGTAGTGGTGTATCCATTTTAAGACCATACGGTTTAAGACGTGTCGGGAGATAAAACCAGGTAAAATCGGCTTGTCAAGAAAAAAAAGTACTTGGAAATACTATGGGATTATCTTTGCAGCAGAAAAATATTAAAATAAAAACATAGTAGGCTTTTCACGGACTGGTCTTAAAGTGGGCACACCCCTGTAAATCTGACGTGGAGAGCGAAAAAAAAGAAGAAGAAAAAGCAATCACCTTTGCCGGAGGCGATGCGGCCGCGGTTACCAGGACTCGGACAAGCCTCAGTCCTTCAGCCCGCAGCGAAGCCCGCTGGTCCCGGCACTGCCTCACCCGCTCCAACTCCCCCACATCGGCAGAGCACTGGACGAATCGCATTATTCGCTCACTCACTGCACACAACAGTAGGCACAGACCCAATGCAACGGCAAGCACAGGGGAAAGCAGAGGTGTGGATGGCATGAGAGGTTAGCCATGCTCGTACAGTTTTTAGGGGTGTACGTATACGCTATTACGGGGGAACGTAGTTAATAGGACCAAATATTGGTAGTAAAAACAGAGAAATATATAGGCTTTTGTGTCTACCGTAGGTCCTATTAACTGCGTTCCCCCGTAATAGTATTAATCATATTACGGGGGACCATAGTAAATAGGGGACCTTCGGTACTAAAAAAAAACTATATATTTCCCTATTTTTACAAACAATAGTTGGTCCTATTTACTATGGTCCCCCGTAATATTACACGCTGTCACATGGGGGAAGAGCCATATCCTGGTGTCTTCCATGTCGTGCCCCTGAATCCCGAGATCAATTAATGATATTCATCAACTCGCTTTTCCTCCCCGAACAAAACAATAAAAAAATAACTTAGTATTACCTCCAAGGCCAAAACAATGAATTGATTAATTGTTACCCCCTACCTGGAATAATATATTACATGCCAAGGGCTGCGCGGCAATACTGTATTAGGCATGAAGCATAAAAATGAGTTTTTCATCGATAACGTGTTGTTTTCTTACAGTGCAGAATAAATAAACCAGGTAATCGCTGAACGGCGGACACACGTGCAATTTTTCGCATCCTTGAACGCATTTGTTGATCTTCTACACAAACAAAAACAAAAAATAAAACCCACTACATCGACAGTGGCGCTTAAAGTTACGATCTAGCTCCAGAAACGCTTTGTTCTACATATATAGGACGAGACTTGCACTCACCGCAGTTTGCCTTCGCCCTCTCCCGCATCTCAGCAGCCTTACGCCGATAAACGAGGATGGACTTGAGCTTCCGCATTGCTGTCGCCTCATCGACGACATGCTTCCACTTTTCCAACAACTCGGCGCCTGTTGAAAGCGAAGGTGATCGAACTTGAATCAAAAAGTTTGTCGAGGGCTACTAAAAGCTGTGATATACACGTCAAAGCGATTTGTGGGCGGACATGTGAAACACGATAATGGACTTGAGCGTTCCCACCGCTGTTGCCTCGTCAACGGCATACTCCTACTATTATCCAACACCTCCGTGCCTAGAATGGTTGAATTTGAACTCAAAAATTAGCCAAGGGTGTACTACGAATAGCAGCGGTGGTGTGCACGAACTATCTCAGCCTCCTTGTGCAAGACACGTTCCGCGATGTACGCTATAGTTTGTGTTATCATGAAATACATTCGTTGAATCCGACCCACCCTCGGCAAGATAGTAGCTCTGGCTTGTTGTTCTTGTCATAGTGCCCTGACCGCCAAGCTTCGCAAGAACAGACCACCGCCGCTTAGACTGTTCCTGGCTTGACACGCGCCCTGCCTGGGACGGGAGCCTCAGAAGAAAGAGAGCGCGAGATACTATTCTCTCGCTCACCTGCCGTGTGCGCATTGAGCAACATGGGAAGAGGGGCGAATGAGCTCTGCACCCAACAAACCTGCCGTGCCGGCATTTCGTAGCCATCTTAGGAAGAGGGGCGAATGAGCTATAATATGTATCCCAAATAAATCACGACTAACACGCATGGAGATTAAAAAACATAGAGTCGTGAACCCATTTTAAGGCCATCTGATTTAAGACTTTTCGGGGGATAAGACCAGGTAAACCGACTTGTCACGAAAAAAAATACTTGGAACTACTGTAGTATGGGATCATGTTTGCAGTAGTAACATATCAGACCATAGTTGAGATAACACCACCCAAAATGGCTTGTCACGCGGTGGTCTCAAAGTGGGTACACTATAACCACGTTTGCAGACAAGCATGTCTCATGCCCAAACATCCAACGACCCATACTACGTTACGGGGGGGGTGCACTCATTTCATGCATAGCGGCAGGCATAAGACCATAGACCCTCGCATCCCTACAATGCCGAGACGGAGCACGTTGGGTTTTCACCTACCAGGCAGGCAACGCGTGCACCAAGCGCGAAGCGCCGTGAGGTGTTCGGCGAGCCGCATGAAGGGTGAGCTGCATCCTACCAAGAACCACTCGTGAGGCGGAGTTCGGCACCTTATGCGTACTTTCTTGCATATGGATGACAGCTTTGAATGAATGAGTTTATTCTCTGGTGTGGCCACATCCATACACAGCAATGGGTATACTATGTAACTGTCTAATGGGCGCCTTACTGTACTTTGAGCCCCGTTTTTTCTGGCTGGTGGGGCTCCTCCTCGACCGAGGAACTACCCAACATCCCTAGAATCTGCAACTCCATTTGTTTTGCCCAGAAAATGGTATTGTTCATCGGGTTGGGCATGCGATGCTTCTCAAAATCGAATTTGGAGTGAAGGTTTAAAATAAAGCCCCTCGTGTTAAGAGCCTTAAACAGTGGAATGGAATTTATGGAAAAATCGTAATGAGCACCCAAAATGTTGGAGGTGTTTGTATTTGGAGTAGGAACGGTGCTCCGCCTCGAAAGAAATGCATGGTCAATGGTCAAATTACTACTGTAAGGCAAGCAGCATATGAGTACCCAGCCCGCCTGACAAGTTGTTCTTAGTAGGATGCAGCTCACCCTTCATGCGACTCGCCGAACACCTCACGGCGCTTCGAGCTTGGTGCACACGATGCCTGCCTGGTCGGTGAAAACCCGACGTGCTCCGTCTCGACATTGTAGGGATGCGAGGGTCCATGGTCTCATGACTACGGCTATGCAAGAAATGAGTTCACCCCCCTCCCCCCCGCCGTAGCACGAATCCAATCGTTGATACATACCTCCGAAATGACCTTCTCCTCGGCCCCTTGATAGACTGATGGCCCCCTCGTCAGGATCGGCTTCGTGGTTGAGGTCGAGTCCTCAAGCGACAACGAGTTCGAACTTTTCCAGGAGGCGTCTAGAGCAACCGCCTGACACGTAGGTAAAAGCGCGACCACACATAGGTGGGTGCAACCAAACGGCATACAGCCAGCGCAACGAGTTCGAGCTTTTTCAGGAGACATCTAGAGCAACTGCCTGACATGTAGATGGAATTAAACCACACAACATACAATTAACGCGTATGAGCGGTAGCCCTTACTGGTTGCTGTGGAACCACCAAACGACAAGGAGTTAGAGTTTTTCCAGGAGGCGCCTAGAGCAACCGCCTGACACGTAGGTGAAGTGCAATCAAACTTTATACAGTGAGCGCGTGTCAGCGGCAGCGCTTACTTCGACCGCAAGACACAAAACATCCAGATTGTCTAATGAAAAACTTAACCACGGAAACATTCGAGCTTGCAGTAGGATCATTTTTGGAGCAGTAATGCGTTTATGTGAAGACAGCACAAACAAAAGATCCAACCACATCTATAGAAACACCCCACATTCACTACGAATACCAGGCACCTAAAGAGATGCAAGTGCCATCGCGATAGCAGTCGAAAACATGGTGGATCCCTGCTCAGAATTTCACGCAGTGGTTTACTCGAACGCCGTAGAAATTATGGCCAAAAACCAAACCTACCGATATCCCTTACGAGGTCATGAACTCCGTAGCACGTGGGATCAAAATATCGCACGCAACTGGTAAAAAACGAATTTCGACGAAATTCTCGATTTCACAGCTGCTGTGTCTTTTAAACGTTAACAATAATAAAACAGTGAGCTTAACGGTTTCGTACAGAAGGAAAGGCCGCAAGATCGAGCGATAAATATAAAATTATGGTGCTGATTGAATACGGACGTGGTTGAACCCGGCGACCTAACGACAAAGCGTGCACCTTGGTAGTAATCAAGCTGAATCGACAGGTGGACAAATAAAGAATGGCCGCACCTGTTGTCTCTGCAACTCCATCTGGCTGTTGACGGCGTCACGCACGTCTCCATAGTCGAAGTACTGCCGCATCTGTTGCCCGAACCTCCACGCCTTTGACAGCGCCTGTCGAATACATCGCGACGTCACCACAGTTCGTAGGTTTAGGCGCCATACTATATGCCAAATACGTATTGTGCACCACACGGAAGCAGAAGCAATGCCATCAGGATGAAAGCATAAAGGAGCCTGAAAGCCAAACGAGTATTATATTATACTTCGTACCTGGTACGTATGTGAGCGAGGAACAAACATGGCATACGCACGCTACGAATAGTACTACTAAAGGTATTCTACCATTAATAATAATAGTACCGTAGGGTTACACCTAAGCTCTTCACTTGAAGAGCTCTACACCTCACCCAAAAAAATGACCTTGAGAAAAAATGCGCGCGCTTCATCCGATAGACAAACCCATGGACTACAGTAGGTATACAATGAAGAATATTGTAAAACACAACTGGAATTCCAATGACATTGGGTTGTTTATTTGTAAAAAAAATGGCCCAAAAGCGCTACCGCCATCGTAGCACGAACGACACCAGTAGCCTTCAACACATCACCTTGGATGGGGTGGTCACCCTCCCTTCTGCCAAGGCCAGCGCTTCCACTCCCAGCCCCTGGTGCCAAACCAGCGCCGCGCATGTCGCGTACACCGCGCGGTTGACAGCCTCGATAGTCCCTTGGTCTTCCCCGACCCTCGCCCTCATAGCCTTGCACAGCCTGTGCAGTAAAAACATACAATACGTACGAAAAAGACAAAGGTTTGAACAACCCGATGTGCAGCTGTCTGTACAGTACAAACGTACGAAAAAAGACAAACGTTAAAAAAAACAAAGGGTCGGTTGGCGTAACCCAACCCTCGCCCTAATTTCCTTGCACAGCGTATGTAGTACAGATGTTCGGAAAAAGACAACGGTGTGAACAGCACAACGGTGGTTGGTGTAGCCGAACCCTCGCCCTCATAGCCTTGCACGTACTCTACGAAAAAAGGCAAAGGTTTGGACAACCAGAGGAAGATTAGTCTTCCCCAACCCTCGCCCTCATAGCCTTGCACAGGTTATGCAGTACAAACGGTCGGGAAAATACAGAGGTTCGCACAGTCGTAGGTGATAGTGTATGCAGTAAAGACCTACGAAAAAGGACAAAACGTTTGATGGAACAACCAGAGGGTGGTTGGTGCATGGTGCACAGTCGTACGAGAAATAGACAGGGTCTTGCCCAACCTCGCCCTCATAGCCTTGCACAGCCTGTGCAGTACACACGTACACACATTGGATATATCAGATACTCGTTTCGTGATATAGGTATTTCGGGGCAGGCATACCCTTGATTTATACGATCTGCACGATCTACATAGATATGTTTGCCGGGTGGGGTCTGTATCACTACAAATATAGGTGTCAATGGACAGCTTTCAGCCACGCTTTGCAGCGCCCGATCGTGTTTGAACCAACCAAAACACTGTTCAATTGAACAAACCAAAACATTTGTAATCCTGGCACTGCCAGCAACGCAGTTCTACGCGACTTTCTTTCGTCTGCGTTGCAACTTTGTGTTTCGGTAACCACTGATGTTTGCAATCCTACCGTTAGCATCGCAGTACTCACGCGCTGCCTCCGGTACCCTCGATTCTGTCCACCATCTCCAGCAGCAACGCAAGGTCCGGAGAAGATGATGGTGCTTCCGCCGCTCGCGTTTCGTCATCTCCTACCCCGAGCTTCCCACCCTCTTTGACGGAATCTCTGGGCGTTACAGAGGGAGGGCACCCCCCCTCTGCAGCTTCAGCTGGTGTTGAGCTTGACCCTGAAGTCGACGTGAAGGGTGCGGGACCCTTAACCGGCGAGGGTGCTACTGCGACAGCGATCGCGGCTTCATGGGATACGTCCTTCGCGCCAGCCAACATGTCATCTTCCATCCTAAACGGGGGAGACAGGAAGGGCGGCGGCGGCGGGCAACGCGTTGCGTTCAATACTTAGAATGTTTCATCATAAGACTCCTTTTATGCCCGCGCATTTTCATCTGGATGAAACGACGCGCGCACGATTAGGGTTTGAGGGATGATTCAATACACAATACCAGGTATACAATTTTTCACCGCCAGACTCTATAGCCGTGCACCTCCATTTGGACAACACGCCGCGCGCAACGGCCAGGCTTTGAACCACAATTACGCAACTACGGGTATTGATTGTCTACGCCAAGGAATGTGTTTTTAATCAAGTAATACATAAATTTATCTGTACATTGATCTCGTCGCCCTCCCAAAAAAACGATACCAGGTACATTCTAATTTGTATTTAAAGTATAATATTATTATGAAAAATGTATAAACGACAGCTGTCGACGTAGTAGTCAACTAAATATTATATGCTAAAACTAAAACCATACCAGTAGCTGCGAACCCCAGAGAGAAAACAACCAATCTCATATCGGAGGCGTACATGCAGCGGCTTCTTTTTCCATATGTATGATCACCCGTAGACGTACCATCAAATGCGGCAGCATGGCATATCCAACCCACCATGGCGCGTTGTTATCGTCATCGTACACACTCAGACGTGCCAACAAATGCAACACGGTGTATTGAACCCACCATGGCGCGTTATCATCCTCTGCTTGGCCTCCCCATGGCTTCGAGATAACCAGACAGCCCGCCAGAGCCGCTCCGACTCCTGCAAGCTGCCGGTCCAGCCCCAGCAACCAGTAACCGCCTCCGTCCCTTCCGCTTGCCACCTGTCACGGTTGTGAGTGATCTTCTTGGAAACGGTCCCCGTTACGTCGGAAAAATGGCCCGCTCGTGTCGTGGGGATACGCTCGGTCGCCAAACCAGACCACGGCTACGGTAGGTGGAGCACTTTCGGCCTGTATTTCCGCGGCTCAGAGGCAGTCGTTCGAGTTGCTACCCTTATAGTTACGCGGTATATGTACCGCCGTGGAAATGTCTGCTCGTAAATACGCGGCCGCAACAAAACAGTAGAAGGTCCGTCGTTTCTGAGCGAGGTACAGAGCCGCTCGCGCCAGTGGCCTAGACTCGGCAGTGAAAAAAGGTGTAACCCCCAAACCGTAGCCCGGCTCAATACCACGCAAACCAACCCGAACACCACGGCAAGAAATTCACGAAGGGTTCCTTCTTTGAAATGTTTACATCTCGCGTGGCAACCGTCGGCTACGAAAGGCTAATCAGTTCCATTAGATAGAAAAGTGACCAACATGACCGATGAGACGGTGTGCTGTCCGGCGGTACAAGACGAGAGCCTGGTACTCCTATCGCGTTGGCTCTGGTTGCATATAACCCTTTTACTATGATAGTGCAAAAATGATCGTACACCAATTCCAAGTAGTCTGTCCACAAAAAAGCCGGTGCAGTGTCCAGCAGAGCCATCATTGTGCAGCAGGGCGAGCGCACATTGGAGCAGAGGTAGCAGACTGCACGGGCATAAGGCACTACCGTGGCTGTCAGGCTGGCAGCTAGTGCTGTTATTGGGGAAACCGACCTTTTTGACCTCTGCCACTGCCGTGAACTTCCAGCCCCAGTCCTCGTTTGTCGCGTCAGTTTTCCATTCCACCCACGCGCTTCAAACGGTCGGATAAGAAAACATCACAATGAGCGCACCATATACACACACTCAATGGCAAGAAACACCAAGCTGCTGTTTGTGGACATTCTGCACTATATAGAGACAAAGACTCAAAGGCCAGAATCACGAAGCTGTTGTCGGTCGGTAGACGTCGTAGATGCCATAGAAAAACAACTTAGGATACATGTTTAAGGCACGCTGTGCATTCTAGTCTACATTACAAAGACATTTGTCTACATTATAAAGGTACTCGTCTACATGTGTTTTTGTAAATCACCACTTTAACTGTCCAGCCCAACTCGTTAAAGGTTTTACTGTTAACGAACGACCTTCTGGACAAGCCGTCGTCACAGTTGTCTTCCCTTCTCCTCCCTGATACGTGCCTTCACTGTTATCGGGCATAGGGTTCAGCATTCCCACTTTTCAGCTTTTTACGCTCGTCGATTTTCATCGAATTCTACTAACTCGGTACTCGCGCTGTCCGCTATTCATAGTCAACAGTTATGCAAGAAAGAGTCCGCACGAGCATACACAAGCCTGCACTCGGTGGGCCTTGAACTCGCGAAATTTACGCCAGGAGTTACGCTGTTTAGCTACTGGACCATCATGGACGCCGACAATCGTGTTTCACTCAGAAACTTCCGGTTTTTGCACCAGAACGGGACCAACGTCCTCAACTTCAACACATTGTCAAGCATGAGGGGGGGGGGGGGGGGTGTTGGATGGGATAGACAAACAAAAGCGGACACTGGAGTAAATCCCTAAAATTTGA